>CAUYRT010039755.1:0-47445 GCA_963574885.1 Lepilemur ruficaudatus
TTATGTTAAAACATTCCAAGCCTCTAGACAAAGCTTCATGTCTTTAACCAATTACAAGCCAAAGAATCTTTAAACCCACCTATAACCTGTAAGCCCCCCCCCTTCGAGATGTCCCACCTTTTTGGGCCAAACCAATGTATGCTTCCCACGTATTGATTGATGACTTTACGTGTAACCCCTGTCTCCCTGAAATGTATAAAACCAAACTGTAACCCAACCCCCTCGAGTCCACTTGCTCAAGGTTTCTTGGGAGTGGCTCCGGGTCATGGTCCTCAAATTTGGCTCAGAATAAACTTCTTTTAAATATTTCAGAGTTTGGATTTTTTTCCGTCAACAAGGGATATGATCAACTATCTTAGCTTGAAGTTTACAAATGTTGACGTTCTGTAGATAGCATGTGTACACCAAAGATAAAGTGCAAAGTAAAAGTGGGTGCCAAATATTCACTCAAAAAATTCTCATCATGAAAGAAAAAATATTATCTAGTTATCCTACATGTGTGCACACTGTTATTATATTTATGTTTACATGAATACTACATAATCTATTTTCAGGATAAAATCATAAATCAATCACAATTTAAAGACTGCTTTTAAAAACCATTTATATTAAACAAATTGAACTGCCCAATTAATTAAAAGCAATTTTTTTTCTAGCTTTTGCAAGTTGGCTTTCAGAATAAGTGAATTCTCGATATTAAATGACTTTAGTGCACCTATGGTAATTTTGCTAGGTGTGTGGTAATGGCAATGGTATTATGGTGATGTGAACGTAGGAAAATGTTCATAATTTTTTTTGGATATTCAGGCTGAAATCTTTAAGAGCAAAGTGTCATGATGTTTTTATAATTCTCTGGGAAAAATGTCAAAGAGAGTGAATTGAGAGATTGGTAGGTAGATAGACAAAGAATACAACAAAATGCTAACAATTGGTTAGCATTTAGGTTAGTATTTAGGTCAGATATGTGAGTGATCACTGTGAATTTTTATTTTTGTGTAGATTTTCTTAATAAAAATGTTTTAAAAGATGTTTAAAGTGTAACAAACATACACATTTACTTCAGATTGGGCTTCTAGTTAATGGCATCTTACCATAAGCATTTGCTGTTCACCCTTTGAAATATTATGATTCGATATTATATTATTCAGTATTATTCATGTTGCTACTACATTAAAAGCATGTACAACTGAAACTCAGTTAAGGAAGGAAGAGAACACTTCCAAATGCACATTAATGGGTGAATTTATCCATCTTCCAGAAAGATGGGAAAATGTGTTGGTGGATGGAAAAAGAAAGTTCGATACAGCACATTGTTTAAGATTCCATCGATGTAAAAATGTACCTGTGTGTATGTATGCATCCGTGAGTGAACACAAATGTTTGCTGAGAGAGATGTCCAGACGTTTGCTTGCCAAGAGGGAAACGGTAAATATCTCGGTGTTAGGTTATCAGGTGATATTATTCTCTTCTTTGTACATTTTAGTCTTGTTTAGTTTTGTATGATGAGTTTTAAATCATTTTAAAACACGAAAGTAGGCTGGGGGCGGTGGCTCACGCCTATAATCCCAGCACTCTGGGAGGCCGAGGCGGGAGGATCACTCAAGGTCAGGAGTTGGAAACCAGCCTGAGCAAGAGTGAGACCCTGTCTCTACTAAAAATAGACAGAAATTAATTGGCCAACTAAAAATATATAGAAAAAATTAGCCGGGCATGGTGGCGCGTACCTGTAGTCCCAGCTACTCGGGAGGCTGAGGCAAGAGGTTTGCTTGAGCCCAGGAGTTTGAGGTTGCTGTGAGCTAGGCTGACGCCACAGCACTCTAGCCTGGGCAACAAAGTGAGACTCTGACTCAAAAAAAAACATGAAAGTACAATCTAGCAAATAAATCACGCATTGACTTTCATCCTGTCCTATCTGAGGAATTTATGAACTTGTTAACCAGAAACATGTTATTCTATGTACACAATATACATGACTAACATTGCTATTTTTAGGTTGTAATTTAAATTCTTATTTCTTTTCTTTTTTCATTTAGGATAGCATTTAAGTATGTGGCTTTTATTTCAAAGAATTTGAAATTCTAAATAAATAACTTCCTTTGACATTGTATTTTTTCCGTATCTAAGAAAGGAACTATTCATATACAGTAGACAGGCTAAACCATAAGAGGAGTCTGTCAAACTGTTACATTTTGGATGGAAACCTCTTTCTACTCATTTAAAGCATAATCAACAAGGCAAGCCTGTACATTCCCAGAGAGCTAACTTGCAACTTTCACTCCCACCTCACGGTGTATCTTGTAAACAAACTGCACGTGTGTCATGTATCACTTTCACATAGGTGTACAGCATTTAAAAATTGGAAAAAACTTAAAATTACATTGTTGTATAGTGTAATACTGTTTTCATCATGTTTATTAAAAGTGAGCAAATTTATGTGTAATTTTAACATCTATAAGCATATTTATTAGTTGTTGACCATGGCTAGACTTGGACTCCACTTATGAAGTAGTAGATTTAAATACTTTTAAGCATGCAACAAGCAGAATAAGGTAAGAGCTGTTGCTTGAAGAAGACAGTAAGAACGTCTCCTACCTTCTTAGTAGATAGAACACGCTCAGAGTTGTTCATGCAAAGGTGCAAAGGGTAGTCCCTGTGAAAAGTTGTATTAATAAAATGACCCAATTACTAGTGCCTTTCTTTCTGGTTTGTTCCATTCATCCTTCTGAGCAAACCCATTTTCAAGAAAGAATCAGAAAAGTTTATTAATTATGATATCATGGGTGGTGCCCTCAACTAAAAGACAAAGATCTAGGATCCAGTCTCATTTCTGCTATTAATCAGCTGAGAAATCTCCTACAAATTATTTAGCTATCTGAGCATGTCTCAGTTTTGCAATTGGTAAAAAAAAATGACTTAAACTTGGGAATCTCTATGGTTCTTATAGTCTAATATTCAAATATAGAAAACATTGTCTTCGTGGAAGGGCCAGTTTACCCTTGATTGAAGGGACATGATGCACGAGGACAATGTCAGCACACCCAGGAAAGCAAAAGTAAAAGAAACGAATCTTGACTGATACCTGCTTCTTGCCAAGTCAAGAGCAGCGTCTGAAGGAGATGGAGAAAGAAGATGAAAACCAGGAGAGTTGTGTCTAGATACCTCCTACCTATGTGACCTGGGACGGGTCTTTCCATCTTCTGAGGCCACTCACTGTTCCCTCATCTGTAATACAAGAAACATGAATTAATTATTTTGACGTTTCCTCTCCATTGTAGCATCAGAGTTGCAAAGAGGAAATTATGATCAATGATATTAAATGTCGTAGAGAGGTTAAAAAACAAAGTTTGTGAAAAGAGCAATACTTTTAGTAACCAAATAATCATTGTAACACTAAAGTTTGATCCAAATTGCAACAGTTTTAAACATGAAACAGGGTTTATGCCTTTTTCCAGTGGGTAGGGAGCTCTGTGGGGCAAGACATCTCCAACAGCATTTTACATTTGGGAAAAGTCACAGCAGTGTAGGAGCCCAGCACAGACTTTCGTCAGCCAGATGATGATGCTCAGTACTGAGTCTCCTGTTTCATGAACACAGGATGAAATCAATGAAGAAAAATCATCATGAATAGCGAAAAATAAATAAATAAATAGTTAGATAAATTTTGATTTTAGCATCAAAAGACTACCCACCAAGAATTGGTGTGAAAAATACATAAAGTAGACGTTTTATCTAGTCGAGGCAAGCTCCTGCAGGATAAGTCATTGCACAAAGATGATTTATGAAATAGTATTGACAGAATCCTCTTGGTGACCTAGAGTTTTCATCTGTGACACTCCCAGGGCAAATACAAATCAGAATTTTGAAACTTAATTCTCTCTGATGAAAGGAAGGGAAAAGATTTCCTTCCCCCTCTTTTTCTTTTTCTTAGACTATTTGCCTTAGAAAAAGTGTAGTGTCACTACTTCCTCCCTTCTTTAAAATGTATATTTATCCTTTTGAAAACTTGATAGGCCTCTTGTCAGCTTATGACGCACAACTGTCTTTCTGGAGACTTGGGAGTCATCTCTTTGAAATGTAAACGTAGCATCCCTACCTTCCTCCCTGGGCACCTTGCTCCAAGTCGTAAAACTACCTCCTGTCATAAAGATACGAAAAGTTTGTTTCTCCTCTGGCTGAAGTCCATCAGCTAACAGACAGTGACCTCAATTTCCATGGTAATGTTAGGATAAGCTACGTGTGACTGTCAAGTCCTCTTACTTGAGGACTAGTTATTGTTTGTGTTGAAAACATGTAAGTAATGAGTTGTGTCTACTTGGCTATGTAAAAAGGTGAGATTTCTTTCTGTCTTGGCAACCCTCTTAGCAGATTGCCCGTGATGTGCATCACAATCTGGTTTAATGCTTATTCGGTAGCAAACGTGTTTTCTTTCTCTCCTACCTTTGTTGAGAGTATGTCTATGTTGGGAGATGATTTTGTTTTTAATTGTATTTCCTCAACATGTATCAGGGTTGAATCCAGAACTGAACCCTCTGAGACTCGAGAGCATACTGCAAAATAAAAAACCTTCCCGCTGGGCTAGACCCCTTTATATTAACTCCCAACAAACTAAGTAGATCTCTTGGCTAGAAGTTGATTGTGCTGGGACGGGAAAAGAGAGAGGGGAGAGTCAAGGCCACAGTCTGGATGCTTTACATCAGAATCCTTTCCTTTGTTTATCTCGCAGGAACTCTGTGGACCTGGGTGAGAGTCCTGTACATTCACACTGAAGAAATAAAGGCAGACATTAGATTGCACTGTGCAAGGGCTCAGAAAGGAAGCAGACGTAAAGTCACCTGGAAGCTACTGAAGTATCTCGGAGGTCCCTGGCTTCTTAGGCAGTCCTCTTTCAAGATCGCAAGAAGGTGTTTAGGTGACCTTGTTTTTATAAAATTTGCAAAAGTAAGATCTTTCTGTATTCCCTTTGGTAAAGAGAACCTACTAAATCATAAAAGGTTTAGGCTCGTGCTGTGAAAGGAAGAAGAGATAGCGAGGGAGCAAGAAAAGGTGGAAGAGTTATGCTGAATTCATGTATGTTCTAAAGACAGGATTTTCATAAGAAAGGAGACACTTTCCAAAAATAGCTGCTACAATTTCTTAGAAAAAGAGTGATTTTTTAAATTCCTGCCAAGTAATAGGAAATTCAGTTACCCAAATGACCTGAATTCTTGACATCCAACTAAAAAAACTGTCAGGAAATAGTTCACCAATGCATCTGTTTTTCTTCCACGTAGTTTATTTCACACAATTAAATAGTGCCAGTTAAAGAGAAAACAGCATCATCATTACAATAGTAGAGACAATCTTTTGAAAGCTCAATGTTTTTGGAAATGGCAGATTTTAAGAATTTAGGAGCTTAAATTATGAGAGTACAGTATGAATATTCCTTTTATCTCATATGCTACAAGTGTTTCAGCAAAAATGCATAAATTGCTGTTTACACACAATTTGTTCATGTTGTTATAAATACATTAGGCTATGTGGCAGAAGGAAAATGAAATCCTTTTTTCTAAAAGATTCTTCATTAAAGTAATAACAACATTCATTAAGCACAACCTCAAGTGGATCCAGGTGTAGGAATTTACAGAAAAAAAGCAGTCAGTAATGTGTGCAGTGCAGTAATTTAGATATTTTGTAATGTGTGCAAACCTCCAATAGGAAAGGGAACGTAAAGGCCATCCCCAAGACTGCTGGAATCCTGCAGGATCCTAGGAATGAGACCTCTTTGCAAAGGCAGAGGGTTTTACCTGCAGTAAAAGATGGAAGAGTCTGTGGAATTTAGACTCAGAGACCGGCAAGGGACCGACAGATTTGGGAGGGCACAGACAGGAATGGGAGGCAGATGAACTGGACTGGCTTTCTACGGCCCTCACCCAATCCCCAGGTTGGAGGTACTAGCTTTCAAAAGACTAACTCTCTGAGGCCTATGAGGTTGTTAAAGTTGGCTAGAACTTTAACCTGTGTCTTTCCTTCCTTAGAATGTCCTCTGGGATTCTCCTTGCCTTTCACAATATAGATGTGCTATAGAAGCTGAAAGAATAGTGAAGAACAGCTAAAAGAAAGAAGAATGGGGCAGATTTCCTCTACCCCTTTATTTTTCAGACTCCAGTTGAAAAGGAGCTTTGTCCTATCCATGGTCTGCCCCTTAGAATTCCACGTATACAAAGACGGTGGTCAAATCCCCCAGAGCAAGGGCAGCGTCTGGATGTAACGTATATAAGAGGGACGGTCAGGCTGATTCAGGTTGGCTCCAATTCCTCTTGGGCGTGTGCGTGATGGCAGAGAGATACAGGTGTGATGGGTTAGGAAGACGGAACCTCAACAAACCGTGAATTACACACGTATTCTTATTTCTTATGCCCTTCTGTAAGTAAAAAGAATCTTAATGATCAAACAAATTTTGGTATTTGTTGCAATAGGAGCCCCCTCCGACCAGACTGAAATGAGGTCCTCTTTTTTGTTTTGGCATTTGCTTTTGGTTTTGTTTGGATACTGGGTTTTGTTTCTTCCTCTATGATACAATAACATGTAGTGATTCTCAAGAAGCAGTGTTGTATTTGGTCATAATACCTAGTAATTCATTATTAATTAATAACACACAATCGTCTTGCTCAAAAGCATAAAAAAACAAAAGCTCTCTCATGATTCACATTAATTTATTTTAGCAGCTCAAATTTAAATACCATAGACTGATGAATTAGTTGCTTACATTTTATGAGTAAAGAAATCAATGCAATTTTTCATTTTAGAGATGAGCACACATAATGTCTACTTGGTGCATGTAATGTATTTTCTTGATCTCTAAAGAATATACAGAAGGCTTAAAATTCAAACTAGTAGCAGTGTTTTTTTTAAAAGCTATTTAACCATTATAGGAGTTTAAGCACTGAGATTATACATTAGACATCAACCGGTACTTGATATGCTACGACAGCAGGAATGGCAATATCTCCATCAAACCTAAAGCAACTCTCCTAATACTCATTTCAAAAAGGTAAAATTTTCTAAGCAATACGCTTAATACATTAAGTTGACAGAGCCAGCCAGCTCTGTCTTGATTTGACACAGGAAGCAGCTGAAGCCCAATGTTTTTCTTCCCCAGAGGCACCTGGCTAGTGGCTAATGATCATCAGATCTAGAAGTTGACTTGTATTTTTGAGGTATCATTTCTAGGTAGTATCTAAATCAAACATTTTATTTCAATTCTTTTTAATTCAATCTGACTTAATTGGAATAGACAGTGTCTCTTAATTGGGGACAAGACTACATGGTGTAGAGATGGTCACGATTTTGACTGGATGGTAAACAGAGGCAGCTGATTACCACAGCTCATCGGCTGCTCCCGCCTTCATTTAATAAAGTGATGCATCTTCAAGGGCTTTATAAACAAATTTTTTGATTAAAAACAATATTTTTTAACAATAGCACTTCCATTTTCAAAGCAAGTGCTGTCATGTATTTTACACAACGTAGCATGCGTTGATTTGACAGACGTGAGGATTTCAACTATCCTATTAAGTCATGTGCTTCACCTGTAGAAATCTGAATGTTGCTAAGTACATCTCCTATTGGCACAAAGACTTTATTTATATAGTGTAACAGAAGCTGTATTGGAGGTTGCTAAATTTGCCTCATTTATTTTAGCACTTCCAAATATAAAAGAAAATATAAATAAAGGTAAGAAAATGCCAAAAGCATGAAATCACATAAAGTACATATTTTGAACATTGTGTCATGTAACCAGTGCTGACCACCTAAACAAAGCAATAACGGAGCACTTACATAATTTATAATGAATCCAGCCATGTAGCAGAGTTTTATATTTTATAGGTTCAAGATCCTCAATTTAGCCCAAGAAAACAGTGGAGGAACCTTGAGTCAAAATGATTCAGAATATGTATTTTCCTAAATAATTTTCAATTCAAGCTTTGTGTTTTTCTGTACACACTCTAGCAGCATGAAAACACAGGCAGATAAAAACAATTATAAAAAATAACAAAAACAGTCCAATGTGATATTCACTTATATATTTAAGATAGTATTAATTTCCTTGGGTTTAAACTAAGTGTCCTAAAACTGTAATAGTCTAGGTTTATTTGAAGCATTTGAGACTTCTAAAATCAACATATTAATCACAAAATAAAGGGATTTAAGTGTGACGTTGCTGACACTATGGTTAAAACTGCCATATCCGGTTTACACAAGATAACTCATTTGTGTATGAGCTCCTGTGATGATTTTGTTTGTATACTGAGGTTGACAGTCTAGGGCTGCAGTCCTCAACCCCTGGGCCTCAGACTGGTACCGGTCCATGGCTTGTTAGGGACCAGGCAGCACAGCAGGAGGTAACAGTGGGCTAGCAAGGGAAGCTTCATTATATTTACGGTCACTGTCTCCCATCACCCCCAGATGGGACCGTCTGGTTGCAGGAAAACACACTCAGGGCTCCCACTGATTCTGCTTTATGGTGAGTTGTATAATTAATTCATTTTATATTGCAATGTAATAATAATAGAGATAAAGTGCACAATAAATGGAATGTGCTTGAATCATCCCAAAACCATTGCTCCCTGCTCTCCAGGCCTTGGAAAAATTATCTTCCATGAAACCAGGCCCTGGTGCCAAAAAGTTTAGGGACTGCTGTTCTAGGGCTTTGTTTATTAATCATAACTTCATTATAATTAAATTTTCTGTTTAGGGCAGAAGGGGTGTCTGAGTATGTGTGTGTTGGAAATTGTTCTCAACCAATTTTATTTGTAGATTCAAGATCTATAGCATAATTATCTTCAAAGGCCCAGAAAGTTTGAAGCAAAATGTTTTGGCTCTCAGTATTATTGAATTTCCTTAAGTGGATGGAATATCTACTAGGTATATTAATACCTCAATAAATGATAAGCATTGAGTATGACTTACCCTCCTGACATTCTAGCAGGCCAGGGTTCGTTAGTCCCAGCACAATTGGCATTTTGGGCAGATAACTCTTTGTTGTGGGGTCTTTCCTAGACGTTATATGATATTCAGCAGGACCCCCGACCTCTTCTCACTAGATGCCGACAACACCTACCCAGCTTCAACAATCAGAAATGTGTCCAGATATTGCCAGTCTGGGGGATAAAACTGACCCCAGTTGAAACCCTGAACTGGGCATTACAAATTAAAAAAAAAAAAAAAGAATTTAAAAAGATAAAATTTACAAAAACAATAGAAATTAGCAGTATCTTTTACCTTGCTTTGGTTGAGACCACTTTCAATTCATATAGAGTAATTATGGCATTTTTTTCTCTTCTTTTTCCATAGCTACGAAACACAGTTCTAGGAGAAATGAAGACGCGTGCTGTGTTAACAGGAGAGAGGGGGATGGAGCTGCTACACTGTACCAGCTAAACCGTGTGGAGGAAGCATGCACAGGAATTGTCACTGGGCTGCTCTGTGGTCCATCGAAAATCTCCATCTGTTACACCTATGAATGCAGAAATTGGTAGCTTTTAAGTAAAAAAAAAAAAAAAGAATAAGCTTTGTATACGCCAAAGTGATTTTCAATGAAACAGAACATTTACATTTGTCCTTGCTATTTTCCCGGGGTGTGCCGTGACAGAATCCTCACCCAGGGTGAGCCTCCCACCGGTGGCTCATCACACTGGCCCGCCTGTTGTCATTTTTGATGTGGCCTCGCAGAGTCCTGCTCAGAGCAGACTTAGCTCTGGGCTGCTCCTTACAGAAAATGTTAACAAGCACAGGCATTGAGGAAACAGCTCTCCTGCAGGGATTCTGACCCGAGGCCACAGATTCAGGAGTGAGTTTATAGCTTCATAGCATGTTTTTAATTTAGTCACCTCAAAGATTTGTATTTCTCAGACTTGCAAACTGCCCACCCCCTCCCATCTCTTGAGGGGCCCCCACCCCTATTCCCAACCCCAGAGGAAGTTTCTCTTGTAAAGAACAGAAAGTCCAGTTAGGTAACTAATGAGCTACATGCACTGCTTGATAGACAGTTTTTCCCCCCCTTCAAAAGGCAGCTCATAGGGGAGCTTTGTGTTTGTGCACTGCCAAAGTCACCACAAATCACCCCCTGCTCTGCTACTGCCGCCATATTATTTTCTATTTATCAGACGTGGTCGCTCCGAGTAGCTTTTAATCTGAATTTTGACAATACAAATCTCAGAGACCTCTGAAAATCAAAAGAATTACTTGTAGAATTAATGTTTTACACAGACATTTCACATTATAATGACTTAAAATGGTAGATTTTGTACAATCTTATGTTTTCTCATTATTGACATATTTGGTCTGGTGATTCTTTGTTGTGGAGTCTGTCCTGGCCATTGTAGGGTGTTCAGCATTGCCTCTGGCATTTGTCCACTGGATGCTGGTAGCAGCCCCAGCACCTCTCCCCAGATTTAACAACCAAAAATGACGCCCCCTGGGGGTAAAACTGTCCCTGATTGAAAACCACTCATCTAATGTAGCTCAGAGTATTTGTCATTCAATTATATGCCTGAACTTTAGGATTGTTATGTATTTATTACTAGAAATGCTTATAGATGCCAAATCAATGTTTTCTTTTTCCTCAAAAGAAAAACTCTTAAGGACTCAATTTTTAAAGTTTTGCCAAATATCTTGATAGATAGGAAATAAAGAGAAACCTATTGAGTAGGAAGCCATTTTTCTTTCTTTCTTTTTTTTGTTTTACTTTTTGTGAGTGGCTTAAGTAATAAGTGACTTTTTTCTCAGGCAAGAGAAATATGACAATTCTGGTTGGCAGTTACATACTGGTTTCATGTGGCCCTCACAGTTTCCTCCCATCAGGTCCAGAACCTCTGTGTTGCAGAGTGTTCGGGGAAAGCTGAGCCATGAGATAAGGTGACCTGTTGTTAATCATTGGTTTGTGATTGAATAATAGGGGAACCCACTGACTTAAGATTTTTCACTAAGAAAATATTACCAAGGCAACAACTGATGTATGATACCAAATAGAATTTTTCAAAATAAATTATGTGGTCTTTACATCACTAGTATGTAAGGTACATTTGCCATTAATATTTTTAACTAAATGCAATTTTAATCTTATTAAATTGTACAGGTATCAGTGCAACTGAGTAATTTCTGATGTATCTCAAGTAAGAAATTAAAATAAAGCTTATCTATTGCAATTTACAAGCATTATCCTTGACACATAGACTTTAAATATGGGCCATTTGCTATGATCCATAAGAAAAACTCAGGCAGAGAGCATAGACATTGAATGTTAACAAGTGGAATAATTACAAATATGGACAAATAAAGAAGCAAGAGATATAGTGACACTAAAAATACAATGATTTTTATACTTCATAGCTTTGCTGTTTAGAGAACACTTTTGTTGTTACACAATAAAGTATAAAAATTAAATAGCAAAATCCCAGTGAACAAAAAGCAAATAGTTTTTAGTTATTGTTGCTGTTACTAGGAACAAGGATGGGGTATGGAATATGAATTTTGTCATGCAATATAGGTGAAATAAAATAGGATGAGATGCTTCTCAGTAATTTTGGAGAGAACCTTCCAGGTAGCATCAGAAACGCATGTTGATCTCTATAAATTTTCTCCTGCTGTGCAGATTTAAAAAGAAAGTCAAGCTTGCTTGCAGGCATTTTGTAACTGGCAACTGCAATTGGAGAGATGCTACTGCCCAGATCTATGAAGTGCCAACCATAGATAAAAACAGCAGAACTCTAACAGTAGAGTTCAAGGTTAATTAAGACATTGTACTTTAAATGACTGACCTTGGAATAAGTGTGGAGAAAGGATTATCTCTAATTAGTGCATCAATTCTGAGGTGTATTACCATCCACATGGATTATTTTGGCTTTGCACGGGTTATAGCTCAGAGTAAGACACAAAAGATGAAAAGAGAAGTGTCAAAAGAATAGCATCATACAGGGCCAGGAATAGAAACATTTCATTAATTGCTTCTGATGAAAATCTCCATTAATAATCTCGTGAAAATAAACGAAAACTAATACAGAAAACGTTGTTGTTAAGATTTTATATTACTTCTAGATAATAGATATATCTTTATGTTTATTTAGGTTTAACTGTTTAGTCAACTGGATGTATTATTTCATAGGGGTTTTCTTTGCTCCTGACTAGTTCTTTTATTAGCTTTATGTAGTCAAATGTTAAAAGAATAGCCGTCAAGTATCATTTTAAAACGGTAAAATGGTGGATCCAACTAATAATTTTAGGCAAAATTTTGATGCTTAAAGTAGGAAGATCCTGCAAAATTACAGAATTGAATATAGCCTATTAGATATTTTATATTTTCATAGACATTATCTCAAATTTAATGTGGCTTTAGTTACTCACTATTATTTTGTGTCTTTGGCTAAATGATCAAATTGTCCAATTGTATGTCAAAAAGGCCTTTGGAATATGTTTCCTGTGAAAGCAAAGAACTTGTTCAAAGAATTACTACTATAAATATTTTGGAAACTATAATAATAATTACTTATAATTCCATCATTCATTCTTTCATCTGAGATGCACACCTGGGCACACTTGCGCATGTGCACACTCACACACACTCATGCACATATGTGTAATAGACAACTGTCCTATTTTCTTATTTTCTCAATGTACAATGTTAACAAAACAGCTACTTCCCTTTGCTCAAGTAGTCCTCAGTGGGTGTGGTCCATGCTAAGAAATTTAGGAGTTGCACAGTGAGAAGGTTATTAAGAGTTTTAAACAAGTTGTGACCAAATCTGACTTGCTATCTTTATTTCATTTTTTTCTTTTTTTAAAAATTTTAATCTGAACTACATTTTTAAAAAAAAAATCTCCTTTACTTTGCATTACATTAAACATGTACTATAGGGAACTAAGAATGGAAGTGAGGAAATCAGGGCCCCCTTGCAGTGGTCAAAATGAAAACTGGTGGTGCTTAAAAGTAAAGATGGTGAGAGGGAGGTGAAGAAAAATGGACGGGCTCCAGACGTAAATTTGAGATAACACTGGCAGGACTTGAGGCTTTGAATATGGTGATGGGGATGGGGGGTGGGTGAAATTTGAAGGTGGAAAGGTTCAAACTTGGAAGGCTCTTTGTACTAACATTAAAAGTTAGTTTCATGTCACTTTTATACAGGAACCAAAGGAAAGTATCAAAACTGGAAGAACTTCTTGATAAACTGGATGATATAATATTTTGAACTGAAGGATAGTTGGTGTATTGAACCTGCATAATGAAGCGAATTTCAGGGCTGGACTAATAAACGACTTTGGACTCATTTAATGTTGAGTGGGATGCACATGGCAGTCACGGTTAAGCTGTGTAATGGTGCTTCCCTAACTCCTCTCGCTTTTCACCATCCACAACAAATTTTGATAAAGTCAAATACTTCTTTTTTCAGATTCCCTTGCAGCTAGGGACTACCAGGTAGATCTGTTATTATCAATACGAGGTGAGTGGAAAGCATGCTTCTGCTGCATAGGCTTCTAGAAAAGACATTTCTTGCCTGACGAAAGAAGAGAGTTAGATGAGCTACCTCCCCCTCTCTCGCTCTCTCACCATCCCTCCCTCCCTCCTTCTTTCTCCCTCTTTCTCCTTCTTTCTCCTTATTCTTTTCCTTGCTCCACTTTGGATGCTTTACGTATTATCCATGCTCTCTGATGTGTGAGCTGTGAATCCCCATCTGGTTTAATAACGTGGCTTGGTGGTCTCCACTCAATCCTAAACAGTCCTGCCATCATACCTGCTAGAACCAATAAAATGTGAGTGCAAATAATGTGTCATTTCTGGGCAGCAGTGTTAAGAAATCCTATAGAATCACAAAATACTAACACAGATGAATCAAAACTGAAATCACCTACTCCAGACATCTTGTTAAGAAAGCAATAAATATCTTCATGACTGAATTACAATTGGTAAGCTTTCTGTTATACATTAATTCTTGCTGGTAGAGTAGAACATCCAAATGGCAATTGAAGCAGGAAAATAAATGAAAAGAAAGTTAAGTCATGGATATAGTTGTAAGAATCTAATTTAACTGAAGTCTGAACTGATAGTATGTGATGGAATAAACTAATTTTTTAGTTATTTTTAGTTTAGAATCTTATTTTCAATAAGCAGTGCAGTGTAGTATAATGAAATAGGGTTTGCCAAATAGACAAACTTAATCCAAAAATCCATTCCTCTATATTTTAATGTTGTGACTTTTGGCAAAGTTACCTAACCTTTTTCTGCCTTTTGTTTGTAGGTTTTCTGACCTGTAAACAGTTCTCTAGCTACTTAAGGCTGTTGTGAGAATAAAATGAGATAATCTACGTAAAACACACAACGCACAGGACCTGGACTATGGTGAGCAGTCAGTAAATAGTCTTGGAGCATCAAATTCCTTCATGCAAATCACAGGCTGGATGTGACAATCAGATATAGTAGCTTCACCTCTTATCTGTAGTTTTGCTTTCCACAGGTTAAGTTACCCTTAGTCAACCATGGTCTGAAAATATTAAATGGAAAATTTCAGAAATAAATAATTCATAAGTTTTAAATTGAGCTGTTCTGAGCATCATGGTGAAAAATCTTGCACCAACTCACTCCATCCTACCCAGGACAGGAATCCTCCCTCTGTCCAGCATCTCCAAGCTGTCCATGCCGCCTTTTGATTAGTCACTTAGTAGCCGTCTTAGTGATGGGATTGACTGTCATGTCATAGCAGTGCTTGTGTTCAAAAAAGTCTCATTTTATTTAATAATCACCCCAAAGCACAAAAGTAGCAATGCTGGCAATTTAGAATATGCCAAAAGAAGCTGTGAAGTGCTTCCTTTAAAAGAAAAGTTGAACATTCTCAGTTTAAGAAAGAAAGAAAAAAAATTGTGTGCTGAGTTTTCTATCTACCATAAGAACAAAGCTTCTATCTGTGAAATGGTGAAGAAGGAAAAAATTCATGTTAGTTTTGCTGTCATACCTCAAAACTGTAAAAGTTACAGCCACAACAAGTGATGAGTGTTTAGTTAAGATGGAAAAGGCATTAAAGTTGTGTGTGGAAGACACGAACGAAACATGTTCCTGTTGATGGCAGTAGAACTCGGCGCTATCTGAGGTTTCAGGCAGCCACTGGGGTCTTGGAAAGTGCCTGCAGGGGATATGGAGAATCTACTGTGTTATGTGATGTGTATTATAATGCATATCAAATGCCTAGCAGAGAGAAAGCACTCAATGAGTGAAATGATTAATAAGCCATTCCACTTCTAGACAATAATCATAGAAAATTTACTATGGGAGGGTTAAGAGGTACTTAATTAAGCTGTTTGCAAATACAATTTCTAGTAGAGATGAAGTATACAACAAAAATTTTCTATTATTATAATATTCTGAAATAATTTGAAAAGTGTCAGAATCCACTTAGTTTTAAGTTCTTTGAGGTCAGGAGTTATGCCTAAACATAAAGAGGTATAAAGTATTAGATACGCTGTGTCTTCTGTATAATAATCAGCATCTGAATAAGTATCAGGTGAAGGAGGACATGAGTATAGGGAGCTTCTAGACACACATTCTAGACGGTCTAGAGAGGCTCCGCTCTCTGCCTCCCTAGTCTGTTCCTTTACAGCACTGCTAAGTCTCACTGTGGGTTCTCCCATCCTTAGAATGCTTTCCCAATCTGTGCTCCTGGCCTCGGATTATTAGACTTCTAGCTGTTACAGCCCCAGATAGTGACAGCTGTGTTTCTAATCACAGCCTGGTAACCCAACCATGAGCCCTGAGAACCACCATCTGGTTTAACGATATAGTTTTGCTGTTCGCTCTTGAAGCCTGAATAGTCCTGCTGTCGTATTTGCTTGGCCCAATAAAATGTGAGTGCCAGTGAAGTGTGACTTCTGGGTGGCAGCATTAAGAGTCAGGTAGGCTGTGATTCACCACATTACCTTTCCCTGCCATGCGACCCTGGAGGCAGGTCAACAGCTGGTCTCTGAGTGGCTACGATGGGCAAAGAGGGAAAGACTTCTTGCCAAACCACATTGTACTAATAGTACATGCAAGAGATCAGCTTTGGCTCCGTGAGGTCTCTGAGTTGCTTGTTTGGGTTGTTGCTTTCCACTGCATAACCTAACCTATCCTAACAAAACCTTCTCTAAGGGAGGGCTTGAGCTTCTCCCCACTATGTAAAGAACTCAGGCATCCAGGTGAGGACTGGCCATCCTGCAAGGTGTCCCATAAAGATTCTCTACCTGAACTCAAGATGTCCAACAACAATATGGTTTTTGAAGGCCCAATGGCAGGGGTCATATTTTAGCCTTCTTTTTCAGTTTATTAAGCTTAAGGACAAAATGGAAGGTGACATTTAAAAATGCTAAGTATTATAGTATTAAAGTAGGGGAGAGGTTCTTACTCTTGTCTGAGAGCTGTGTAGCTATTCTTTAAAATACTGGTTCATTTCACACTTCAGTCCTAGTGGCTTCAAAAATATGAAGTTGGTTGAAAAGCAACAGATTTTTCTTCCATTTTCTTTACTTTTCAGTCAGCTAATTGGAATGTTCCCTTTATAAGGTTGGGAAAAACATTCAAGTGGGTTTGCTAGCTCCTTGCACTTCTGTGAAAGAGCTGATCTTAAGGGTAAAAACTCTGCTGGCAGGGCCCTCGGTACTAGGACAGAGTGGCACCTTTATACCAAGCACCCACTTCCATCCTCCCCCTAACCCTCGAAAATTCTCACAGTACTTTTTCTTCAAGGCTGCCACCAAGTCTGAAAAATAAAGAGTTTGCTTCATTTAGAAACTTTATTACTTGTGGCCTATTTAACACCTCCCCATGACATCTAGATGATTAAATAAACAAGAAATGTGTTGTGCAGAGTAGAGTCAAATCAGATACAAAGAACGCGATGGCTTGAGTGAGCCAACTGCATTTGCAAAATTAAAAGTTAACTGACATGTTGAATCATGCACATAAAACATTGGCTAAATTCATTAGCTTCTTAATAGACATTACTTTTGAAATGCTCTTTCAGTGTTTAAATAAATAGTAATCATCTAAGGTGAAAAATACAAACAGGACAATAGGCTTCACAGTTAATTATTTTACTTTAAAGTTTTGCTCTTATTGTTTTTAATCACAAGATGGTGTGAACTATTTTTAATTGGGTAAAAAGTAGATTCTGTTCTTTACCAAACTGTACCTTTGGGTTCTTATGAATTTCCAGTATCTTTTGGGCTACATATACAGTGTGCTAACATAGGAAAACAATGAGAGAAACATGCTCTGAATGTCACGCTGGCTTCTTCCTGGTCCTGGTGGAGAGATGGTGACGTCCCTACACACAAGGTGAGCCCATCAGCGACTACTACGTCACTCCTCATGTTGCTTAGAAGGAGCTGCAGACACAGAAGGCAAACCTCATGGGAACATCTCCGATCAGTCCTCAGATGGGAGGACTCTGGCTCCCACATGGAGCTTTAACAATCTAGTGAGTGAAAAATGGAAAACATGGAGTCTCTCGCAGGCCAATAAGAAAAGTAAACGTATCATTCAACCTCAGGAGTAAATGACGCAAGCACATCATGAATATTAATGCTCACCTAAATTTAATTTAATAAATGGAATGCCTCCAATATTTGGGCTTTGTGGAATAATACAAAATGAACAACCACTGAAGACTTGTCCCTTGAATGATCCAATATCAGTTCTCACTTTTTATCTTGCTCCATCTCTTAGGAATATTAGATATGCTTGTCCATTTCCTATGTCTTAGAACATTTTCTGTGCTTGGCTTCTAGGAGACCACACTTTCCTGGTTTTTGTTCCCCCTCACTGTCTGCTCCGTCTTGGTCTCTGGCTGATGCGTTCTCAGTTCTCCGGTCACCAAAGTTTAAATGTGCCAGAATTGGTCCTTGGATTTCTTTAGCTTCACACTTCCTAGTGATCTCCATATAACATCACATGTATGCTGATGACTCTGGAATATCTCTGATCTCCCCTCTTCTTTCCAGATGTGAATATCTAACTGCCCACCTGACATTTCAACTTGCATCTTAAACTTACCATAACTTAATTCTACTCACCAAAACTGTCCTCACCACTGATACCCACATTAGTAAATGAGATCATGATTTAGGCAAAAACTTGGATATGTCTTTAATCCTTTCTTTCTGTAAGACCCATCCAATCCACCCAATCTTGTCAGCACTTCTTTTAAAATATTCTAGAATTGGATTATTTATTATCACCTCCAATGTTATTACCCTTGTCCAAATCTACTTTCACTCTTGACCCCTTATAATGAATTTTCTACACAGCATCTAACATGTTATCCTGTAAAATGTTAGATGTTTACCTTTGACACATAAGCCATTGCTAAAAATCTTACAATAGCTTCTCATCACACTTAAAATAAAACCAAAAGCCCTTTCTTCCTACAAGGTTCACATCATCTGAGCACTTCCTTCTCTCTCTATTCTCATCCTCTCTGTCCTGTCAACCGGCTCAAGCCACCCTGCCCCTGACAATGTTGTCTGGTAAGTCAGTCATGCTCCTATCGCTGTTCTTAAATTTGCTGATATTTCTGCCTCAAATATTCTTCCCCAAGATAGCCTCATGGCTCACTCCCTCAATTACTTCAGTGTCTCTTCATATCAATCATTCATAGAGGTTCTTGAACAACTGACCCACATCTATTCCACACTCCTGTCTATCCCCTACCTTGCTGTCTTTCCTCACAGCCACCAAAAACAGGGGAAAATAATGAGGCAGTGATCTTCAAGACATTGGCCATCAGACAACCAAGACTAGCTATTTCTGAAAGATCAAAGTTAAAAAAGGTGAGCCCTAAATTGCCTTAGCTTACTAACTTGAAAGAGACTCCAGGCCACAGGACAGGGAGGAGGAACCAAAGTAGAGCCCCTCAAACTTCCTGAATTGAGGAGATGGATCCAAGAGTCTGGGGAGACCGACACAACTATAGTTCACAGGACACAGTGCAGGAGAGTAGAAAGCTGCACAAAAAAAAAGAGAACTCCAGAGACTCACAGAAGCTCCTCTTAAGTACTCAGCAGAGTACTGATCAGCATATGTATGTGAGAAAATGATCCAAGACCAGGCAAAGAACCACTCAAAAGGATTATAAGAAACAGAGCCTGG
This sequence comes from Lepilemur ruficaudatus, assembly GCA_963574885.1. Taxonomy (NCBI): domain Eukaryota; kingdom Metazoa; phylum Chordata; class Mammalia; order Primates; family Lepilemuridae; genus Lepilemur; species Lepilemur ruficaudatus. Next base: position 19,148 of record CAUYRT010039755.1, read on the forward strand.
TATATACACAGAGGTAGGAATAGTGCCAGCTCCCACCAGCCAGAATGGACACACTTCTGTTAATAATTCACAGGATATTATGACAATACTCAGAAGGGTCTTGCCTCAGTAGTGGAGAATAATTAGCCCTAGATATACACTCTTATGGCCCCACATAACTAATCTTAAAAGCAAGAGACAAGAACATAAAATTGTTTCTAAGTAACTGCATTCTAGAACAAATCTCAGGAAGTTGTAGGAATACAAAAACACACAGCACCCAAGAAGGCAAACTCAACATGTCTTGTATCAAACAAAACTTTACCAGATGTGCAAAGAAGCAGGAAAATATGACTCACAAAGAGAAAAAAAAGTCAATCAATTGAAACTGACCCAGAACTGATGCAGATGGTAGACAGAAAAATTTTTTAAAATATCAATGTTGCATTCCATATGTTTAAAAAAATAGAGATATGAATGATATAAAAAAAGGTCCAAATCAAATATCTAGAGATAAAAAAATACACAGTATAGGATTACCTGATTATTAGGCACTAATGAACTTGAACACACAGCAAATAAAAATATCCAAAATAAAAATCAGAAAAATAATTTTCAAAAATAAAAATAACATCAATTACCTGTGGAATAACTTGAAGTAGCCTCTTATGCATTTAATTAGAGACCCCAGAGGGAGCAGACAGAAAATATAATTAAATAAATAATGGATGAAAAATTTCCAAACTTGATGAAAACTATGAACCCACATGTGTATAAGAATTACCATGAAATCCAAGCACAAAAAAATGAAGAAAACTACAGCAAGGCAAATCATAATCAAATTGCTCAAAATCAGTGCTAAAGAGAAAATGTTAAAAACTCTCAAAGAAAAAGAAACCTTATATAAAGAAAAGCAAAATAAGGATGACAGCAGATTACTTATTGGAAACAATGCAAACAAGAAAATAGCATCTTTCAAATATTGAAAGAAAAGAAAGTAAGTCTAGAATTCTATATCCAGTGAAAATATTTTACAGAAGTAAAGGCAAAAGACTTTTTTTTGAAATACAAAGCTGAAGGAATTCATCACCATCAGATCTACACCACAAAAGAAAATCTTGAAAGAAGTAGTTCTGTAGAAAGAAAATGATAGTGGATAAAAGTATTAATCTACATAAGGGAATAAAGATCACCAACAATGATGATTAGGTGGGTAAATGTATAATTTTTATTATTTAAATTTATTTAAAAGATAATTGACTATCTGAACAGAAAACAATACACTACACAATCAGTAATATAAAGTGTAATAGCTCAGCCAGGCGCGGTGACACACACCTGTAATCCTAGCACTCTGGGAGACTGAGGAGGAAGGATCGTTTGTGGTCAGGAGTTGGAGACCAGCCTAAGCAAGACCAGATCCTGTCTCTACTAAAAATAGAAAAAATTATCTGGGTGTTTAAAAAAATAGAAAAAAAATTAGCCGGGTGTGGTGGCACATGCCTATAGTCTCAGCAGCTACTCAGGAGTCTGAGGCAGGAGAATTGCTTGAGCCCAGGAGTTTAAGGTTGCTGTGAGCTAGGCTGATGCCACAGCACTCTCATCTGAGCAACAGAGTGAGACTCTGTCTCAAAAAAAAAAAAAAAAAGAAAAAGAAAAAACGTGTAATAACTAATAAGCCAACAAATAAAACATTGCAGAAAAAAAAAATTACTCAATCAAAAAGAAGGAAGACAAAAGAAGAAAAGAGATTGAAGAAAAAATGTGCCAAGTAGAAAACAAATAGCAAAACAGTATATTTAAATTTAATGGCATTAACATCCATATTAAATGTAATGGTCTAAACATACCATTTAAAAGGCAGGTACGGTTTATTGAGTATAAAAACAAGACTCAACTATATACTGCCTATAAGAAATAAACTTTAAATAGACACAAACAATTTAAAAATAATGAAATGGAAAAAGATATACTATGATTACACTAATTGAAAGAAAGCTAGGGTAGCTATATTAAGATCAGAAAACATTGATTTTAGAACAAGACATATTACCAGAGATAATATTTCACTAAGAAGTGAAAGCTGATCACTTCATAGTGCTAAAGGAGTTAATTATTTCAGAGGACATAATAACCTTAAATATTTATGCATCTGATTACAGTGCTTCAAAATGTACATGGCAAAAACTGATAGAATTATAATGAAAAAGGGCATTATACTGAAACCAAAGCCAGAAAAAGACACTATAAGTAAAAACAAAAATAAAACCTACAGACAAATATCTCTTTGACCATTGATGCAAAAATTCTCCACAAAATACTAGCAAAACAAATTCAGCAGCATATTAAATGTATTATACACTATGACCAAGGGTATTTATTTCTGGAATGCAAGCGTAGTTCAACACATGAAAATCAGTGTAGTATATCACGTTAACAGAATGAAAAAAGAACAAACCAAATGGTCATCTCAATTGATACAGAAAGAGCATTTGAAAAGTTCAATACCCTTTTGTGATTAAAAAAAACACTCAATAAACAAGGAATAGAAGAAAACTACCTCAACATACTAAAAGCCATATATAAAAAACTTAAACAATTAACATTGTATTTAATTATAAAAGACTGCAGGATTTTCTTTAAGATAAAGCAAGGATGCCCACTTTTGCCACTTCTATTCAACATAGTACTAGAAATCCTAGCCACAGAAATTAGGAAAGAAAAAGAAATAAAAGGCACCCAAATTGGGAAGGATTTGAAATTAAAAAGAGGGCCATATCATCTGGTTGCAGATAATATGATTGTTTACCTAGAAAACCCTAAAAACTCTACAAAAAACCTGTTAGAACTAATGAACAAATTCAGCAAAGTAGCAGTTTACAAAAACACCATTCAAAAATCAGTTGCATTTCCATACACTAAAAATGAACAATCTGAATAGGAAATTAAGAAAATAATTTCATTTACAACAGCATGAAAAAATAAAATGCTTAGAAATTAAGCAAAAGGTGAAAGACCTGTACTACAGAAGATTTATGAAAAAAAATCAAAGTTATAAATAAATGGAAACACAACCTAGATTCATGGGCTGAAAGACTTATTGTTAAGCTGTCAATACTACCCCAAATGACCTACACATTCAATGTAACCTCTATCAAAATCTCATGTTTTACAGAAATATGAAAACTAATCTTAAAATTCATATGGAGTTTCAAGGTACCCTAAGTAGTCAAAATAATCATGAAAAAGAAGAACAAAGCTGGTGGATTCACACTTTTTCGATTCCAAAACTTACTACAAATTGAGAGCAATCAAAGCAGTGTGGAACTGGTGTAGAGACAGACATAAAGACCAGTGGAATAGAATATATAATCCAGAAATAAACCCTTACAAAATGATTTTTGACAAGGGTGCCAAGACCATTCAATGGAGAAAAGATAATTTTTTAAACAAATGCCACTGGAAAAACTAGATATCCACATGCAAAATAATGAAGTTCAACCCTTAACCTAACACCATATTCAAAAATTAATTCATAATGAATCCACAACCTAAATGTAAGACCTAAAACCACAAAGCTCTTTGAAGAAAACATAGGGCAAAATTTTATGACATTGGATTTGACAATAATTTCTTTGCTGTATCTCGAAGGGACAGGCAACAAAAGTGAAAACAGACAAATTTGAGATCATGAAATTTTTTAAATTTTTGTTCATCAAAAAACACTATCAACAGAGTAAAAGGCAAAAAATGGAAGAAAATACTTGCAAAACATATACTTGACAAGGGATTAATATCCAGAACATAGAGGGAACTCCTAAAACTAAACAACAACAACAACAACAACAAAAGCAACGCAATTCAAAAATGGGCAGAGGACTTGAATAGACATTTCTCCAAAGAAGATATACAAATGGCCAGTAATCATGCAAAAACAGGCTGCAGATCACCAATCCTTAGGGAAACACAAATTAAACTAAGGTGAGATTCCATCTCCCACCCATTAAGATGGCCATTATTTTTAAAAATAACAATGACAATCACAAAACTCAGAAAAGAACTGACTGTTAAGGCAATGAGGCGGGTGGTTCACGCCTGTAATCCTAGCACTCCGGGAGGCCAAGGCGGGAGGATTGCTTGAGCTCAGGAGTTAGAGACCAGCCTGAGCAGGAGCAAGACCCCATCTCTACTAAAAATAGAAAGAAATTAGCTGGACAACTAAAAATATATAGAAAAAAAAATTAGCCAGGCGTGGTGGTCCACATGCCTGTAGTCCCAGCTACTCGGGAGGCTGAGGCAGGAGGATCACTTGAACCCAGGAGTTTGAGGTTGCTGTGAGCTAGGCTGACACCACAGCACTCTAGCCTGAGCAACAGAGTGGGACTGTCTCAAAAAAATAAAAGACAACGAAAAGACAAGACTGGCAGAAAATATTTGCAAATGATAGACATAATAAGAGACTTGTGCTCAAATAACATAAAGAACTCTCAAAACTCAATAATAAAAAAATCAATTTTTAAAATGGAAAAAAATTTTAAAGAGACACATAAAATATTACATGTGGATGACAAAGAAGCACATGAACATATGCTCAACTTTATTAGTCATTGGGGAAATGCAAGTAAAAACCACAAGACTCCTATCTGAATGGCTAAAATTTTCAAAAGTTGACCATACCAGGTGTTGGCAAATATGTGGAGCAACTGGAACTCTCATACACTGAGGATGAAAATGTACAATAGTGCAGTCACTTTGCAAAACTGTTTGGCATCTTTTTAAAAATTTAAACATACACATAATATATGCCCTAGCAAATCCACTCCTTCTTGTTATTTACCCAAGAGAAATAAAAGCATGTGTGCAAACAAAGACTTAGACAAAAATGTTCATGGCAGTATTATATGTGATAACACCAAAATGTAAACAACTCAAATGTTCAACAGGTGAATTGGTAAGTACATTTTTGTATGTCCATATAATGGAATACTACTCAGCAGTAAATAGGAATAAACTCCTGTTACATACAACAACGTAAATGAATCTCAAAATAATTAAGCTGAGAAAATAAAGCCAGACAAAAAAGAGTACAGCTGCATGATTCCATTAATACAAAACTGTAGAAGAGGTAAATTGCTCTCTAGTAACAGAAAGCAGATCAATGGCTGCCTCTAGGCGGATGGAGGTGGGATGAGCAGGATGGAATGATAAGGACACTCAGGAAACTTTTGGAGATGATGGATGTGTTTACTATTTTCAAGGTGGTAATGGGTTCAAAGGAAGATACATATGCCAAAATTATTAAATTGTACACTTTAAATATATGCAGTTTATGTTATGGTAATTATACCACAATGAAATATGTTCTAAAAAGAGGGTTTTATGAAATTCAGGTTATAGCTAGAGAGAGAGGTTTTGGAGCCACCACTTTGGTGGTGAGAGTTTGGGAGTTCCTGAAAAGGGAATCAAGGGGCCACAATTTGCCTAGTGATGTGTACAGAATTGGAGTGCCACAGTATATTTATTTATGGCCAGCTCTGGGTTTGAATTTCCGCCAAATTAACTTAGGAGGTGTGGATCTTTGGCAAGTTTCCTTATTCAACTTTAAGGGATTGTTGTGAGGATTTAACAGATCCTATAGTAAGTGTTCAATAAATGTTGGCTGGTATATTACTATGTGACTATTTGAAGGAGGAGTTTCATCGCTTTTGTCAGCTGGTCAAAAAGGTCTTTGACTCAGAAAGTCAACAATCCCTCTGACAATTCCAGCTTTGGAAGATGATGAGATGACTCAAAGACAAGAGTGCAAAGCACAGAACAAAAACGAGGACAGAACCTTGGGGAATTGTCAGAGCTTAAGAGGCAAGAGATGGAAGAGGAAGTAGATAAGAAAATTGAGAAGTAATACAGGGTGGGAGGAAACCAGGAAATGGTGGGGTCACAGAAGATAAAGAGGAAATATTTTTAAGAAAAGAAATTAGCAATCGCTTCAGCCATGTGAACGATGCTCAAATGTAAGAAAGAGACATTGGATTTGACAATAATGAATTTATTTATTATCTCCTTTAAGAGAGCAACTTCACAAGAGAAATGGCGAAGCACGGCATACGGTACGGGGCTATGACGTATGGTTAGGAAGAGTAGTCAATTAATTTGGATAAATTTGCAAGAAATGTAGTGCTGCATAACAAAGGAGCTAGAAGACTAATAGCTCTAGGATGGGCTAACAGGGTATTTACAAGGCTAGGGAAACATACCCGAGTATGTTTTCAGGACAAAGTAAAGGACTGTGAAGATGAGATGACTGGAAATGAAAACAGACAAAGTAAACTGTTTCAAAGCCAGATTGCGAAAGAAATAAAAGAGGACAGAAGACAGGACACTATGTCTTAGAAATGTCTTATAAAATACCAAAGACCTTACAGGTTTTCTGGAAGCTGGAAAAAAGAAAGGAAGAGTGAGGACCAGAGACATTTTGAGCTGAAAAGGAGGAAAATTGAGGACTCTGGTATTATATGGCTGCAACTTCTTCATTACAGTAAGCACCAATGTCACGAGCAGAAAGAGAACTGGACGGCCATTGCTGACAGCAAAAGGGAAAAACCAACTTGAATTATCAAGAGTTTGGTATGATCGTACAGGTGCTACGCTATGTGCATGTTTTCTGAAGAATTTAAAGAGATAGAATATTGCAGTCTCATACCTGACAACAGATGATCGTAGACTCAAATTTTATTTCACTTATAATAAATAATTATCTTAATGCCAAGAGCCACAAGCAATGAACCACAGAATGTACAGCCACAAAATAAGGGACCTGACCATTAAATACATTGGTACAAAGAGAATTAACTCTTGATTCTAGTCCTGGTTTTGTCCCATGACTTTGAAAAAGGTGCTTGGTTTAATGAAGCTTGCCAAATTGCTGTTTTAATGCAAGACAAAATGTGCTACTCCCATCAGCAGATGAGAATAAATAATTAAGAGACTGCAAAGGCCACTACCAAGCTTTAATACCTTGGGAGTTCAAACTTGTGCAGTCCTGCAGTCGCCCTACTTTCCAACTTATGAAGTGATGGTCACTTGACTGGCTAATCCTCTGTCACAGGACAGCCACTGCCCTCTAGTTGTATACAGGTCATTCTAAACAGCATGCAGAATTTTATTTCAGAAATAAAAGTCTATCCTACTTAGCTTCATAATATTTTCCAGAGAACTTGACCCCACATGAAGAAAAAGGGGTGCTTTATTTTTGAAGGACTATAAGTACAGCAGTTAATTTAAGTATGAAGGTTCTGAGTTTGAATTCTGACCACACTGACTACTAATTACAGCTTAGCCCCTCTAAGCATACTTTTCTCATCAGTAAGATGGCACTGTTAAAAATTTTAATGTGCATAAAGTCTGCTTTGGATAACATCTGGCACATAGTAAGCAACGCATGTTAGTTATTCTTTATACAAATATACTGCATTTTTGGTAAAGCTATTTTTTCATCATTGAAGATTTCTTCTGTTTGGGTAACAATCTATTCTATTTACCACCTGAATATGAATTAGTTTTAATAGTCTTGGAAAGAGCATGCTTGCCAAACAGGGAGAGAGGGAAATCTTCTACATGTTTCCTGATCTTGTCTCTTGAAATCCATGAGGTTCCAGAAGGCGAAGGAATAACTGATGACTGGTATTAATAGCTGGCAGCCCAGCCTATGTGGCATAAGCCACCGTTCTTTACAAACAATCATTAGGGGCTGCCACCCTAACAGCATATTTTGTCTTGGATTAAAACAACAACAACTTGCCACCTAATTCTGTGGACGTTTAAGTAAGAAACAATCACAAAAAAGAAGATGGTCAGAGGATATATATTCAACATTGTTTATAAAATTGATGAGAAAGGTTATTTTTAAAGAGAAACTTCATTTTGACTATTAGTTCTCTCTCTGATGCTGAAGAAAAATCTTCATAGGAAAATTAAAATACTAATGGATTAGGAAATAATTCAATAAAATATGTCATTATCTTGGATATAGTTTACATACACGCATCCCTAGTGGCAAAGATTTCCATCAATCAATTCAGCAAGCATTTACTGAATGTCTACCGCACACTAATCACGTTTCTAGAATTAGTGACACAAAGAGAATGACAATGGAGAGAAAGTTAAAATTAGTAAAAATTAGTTCTCAGGGAACACAGAGAAGAGATATCCAATTTAGTCTATGGGTCTAGGGCTGAGTCAAGGGGGATTGAATGTGGTTGTGAAATGCTGTCAGGACTCGGCCAAAAGTCACTGTGGGGGAGGGTGTTCCAAGGAGAGGAGCAGGTCAGAGAAACGAAAGTGGTTGAGCATGTCCAGAAAAGTGGTTCTCAGGGTGAAAGGGATTACGAGAAGCAAAAAGAGATCATGACAAGTTGTTTTTCAAACTACATGTGCCCTTCTCCCCATTCTCCCATTTTCATATGGTCCCACAAAGAGGCATTGTTATAAAATGAATGCTTGTGTCTCTCCAAAATTCATATGTTGAACCCCTAACCCTCAGTACGATGGCATTTGTAGTTGGGGCCTTTGGGTGATCATTAAGTTTACATGAGGTCATGAGAATGGGATCCCAGTGATGTGATTAGTGTCCTTATAAGGAGCAGGAGTAAGACCAGAGCTCGCTCTCTCTGCCATGTGAAGATGTAGCCAGAAGGTGGCTGTCCGCAAGCCAGAAAGAGGACCATCAGCAGACACTGAATTTGCCTGCACCTCGATCTTGGACTTGCTAGCCTCCACAACTGGGAGAAATAAATGTCTGCTGTTTAAGCCACCCAGTGTATGGTATTTTTTTATAGCAGCACAAAAGACTAAGACAGCCATTGAATAGGAGATGGCATTTGGAAAATCTTCCGAAGTCAATCTAATCAAGCTTCTATTTATCTTCACTTCCTCCTCCCTCCTAGCCACCTCTTCTCATCCACTGCCATAGGAACCAGCATCCAGGCACTGGTTTATGTGGAATGTAGCAGTAGAGAGACTGAAGGAGGCAGGGCGCCTATCAGGAAATCAGTATGCCAAGTGGAGTAGCTTCGTACGTAAGTTAAAACAATAGAAGAATTAAGCCAGAAAGTAATTAAATGTGCATATTAGAAGATGATTTTGGCATAACTATAAAGCAGAGACTGGCAAAATTTTGTTGTAAAGTGTTAAGTATTTTAGCTTTTGCTGTCCAGATGGTCTCTGTTGCAACCACTTAACTCTTGCTGTAGCACAAAAGCAGCCATAGACAACGTAGATTACTCGATGTGGCTGTGTGCTAATAAAACTTTATTTACAAAAACCAGCCGTGGTAATAAGCAGAATTTGACCCTGCTCTGGAGAATGAATTGGAGAGGATAAGACTGAGCCAAAGTCAGATATTCCAATAAGGTAGTTAGCATAACTGAGCAGGCAAGAAATGACGAGGCTTAAAGGAAGCCACTAGCAGAGGAGAGAGAGAAAGGAACATATTTGAAATATATGTAGGAGACAGAAACCACAGATCTTGTAACCAATTGGATATAGGAGGAAGTGGTAAAGAAATTCCCAAGCCTGGACCCAACTTGGGTGGTGGTGTGCATGTGATACACCACAATGGATGAAGGTAACCTTGTGGGCACACAGCTCTCGTGGAAGAGAACCGAGCACATGTGAAAAATCTGTTTTTTGGCCATAAACCCCAGCCCTGACCAGAGTCCGCCTCTTTATCCAGGACAAGCTACATATTAATAATTTCCAGAACACACTGACAAGGGAACATGCACAACCTCTTGTTTAAAACAGTTAAGAATTTCAAGACAATGACAGCAGAGCATTAAACCAAGCACAGGGTCTTTCTAAGTGCTGCAGATGTTATATGACCATGAATCTGACCCTGCTCTCTGCCCAGCCTGACATCTTTCAGGGGTAGGTTAGCTACTGCAATTCCAGAACAAAATTTAACTTCTAGTCATGTGTCTTGTGACTCATGAATTTCAAGAATGATTTTCCATATGTACTAACTTTACTATGACCATGGGGTCAAAACTTCTTAACTTGCCCTCACAGCTCATTATTGTAGGAATATAAACAACATAGAAACCTACTGCTACATTCAAACAATTGCTCTAATTCAATGATGATTTCAGTTTATTAATTTATTTTTCCTTCTCCCAACTCACAGTTAAGATGATGCCAGAATGACAGCATGCATTGTCTATGACAATTAAGAATGCTACTGTGCCCAGCTCCCTGACAATACATTTCTAAATAATCCACCAAATAATTAATCCAAAATGGCAATGTTGTCAATGAAAATTAAAATATGGCATATCAAAACATCGGGAAGTAGCTAAAGCCATGCTTAGAGAAAAATTTATAGTATTAATGCATATATCAGAAAAGAAGGGCTGAAAATTAATGAATAATTTTTATTGATCTAAGAATCCATTTTAAGACATTTACAAAATAAGATGAAATTAAATTCAAAGAGTGTAAAGGAAGGAAAGGAAATAATAGATGTAAAAATATAAATAAGTGAAAGGAAGCAAATGTAGAACAAATTAACAAAAACAACTGTTTCTTTAAAAAGACTTACACAAATAACAAACCAATGCTAACTAAAACTTTTTGAAAAAGACAAAAATAACTAATATCAGAAATAAAAAAAGAGGTTATCACAATAGATGGTTATTCCAAAAAGGAATTTATACTCAAAGACCAATAAAAGTAATTCATCTTATTAATGTAATAAAGGGGAAAAAAAGATATGTAATCATTTTAATAGAAACAGAAAAAACATCAGATAAAATTCAACATCTATGCAATGCTACTCTTACTAAACTAGGTCTAAAAGGGAATTTCATTAATCTGATTTTTAAAAACCTACAGCAAGCATTATATTTTATGGCGAGATATTAAAACTTTCCTCCTTGGATCCCAAATGAGACAAGAATATATCATTTTTCCAAGTCAGAGTAGAAAAAATTAGAATCACATTTAGGTTAAAAATGCATGTTGATCTTACACTGATTTCTCCTGAGGGTGGAAGGAGGCAAGGAAAGAGGGGAAAAAAGGACAGAAGACAATTATATCTCTCCTTTTTTCTTTTTCTTTTTTTTTCTTCAATGCAGAAAGGCATTTAAAAGACAGAAAAACGAATGTAGCACCAGAGGCTGGTATTAAAATATAGATGCTGCTGGTGTAAAAGAAAGAAAGAGAACATGGCAGAAAGCCAAGGAACTCGAGGTGATTTAAGGAGGCGCAGGAAGAAAGGCAGACCAGAGCCTGGGAAATGAAACACTTGGAGACTGAAGGAGTAGGTTTCTGAATGTCCCTATGTTTTATGTCTTACTTCTGTTTCATTTTTCATTACGGTGTAATAAATGCTCCCAAATTCTGATACAAATTAAATTATTCACTTTTCACTGATTCAGAAATAGCCATTGTGTCTTTTGACTAGGGTAAAAAAAAATTGTCATTACGAAAATGGCTTAAAATAATCCTAATTTCTTTCAAACAGCGCCCAAAATAGAAACTAATCACCTCCCTCTATTATCACCTTAACAAAAAGGAAGTCACACCCTAAACTTAATAGAAATATATGAACATAAACAATAACAATCTAATGTAGTAGAAAAAGCCTAATATCCAATGAAATTTATGAATTATTTTCTATTATCCTGATCCATATTACAATAATCATTAATAAGCCTGCTTATTCCAGCTAAATTCGATATTTGAATTGCAAGCGAATGAGATACTATTCTCTGTTGTAGATCCTACAAATTAACACAAGCAAGTGATTGTTTCTAGAGGAACCTATGTAAAAAGGCACACTGCACACTTGGAGGTTGTGTCTATGTTCACTTCTTATTTGTGTTAAATTGGTGGGTTCACTTAAAAAAAATTAACACCAGAATTGTTATACGGACAAAATAGCTAGTGTATTACCTATTTCACCTAGACGTGTTGGTATCTTGCAGACACAGCCAGAAATTCTTGGCAAAAATCTAGGCCCCCTTGCTATACCATAGGTCAGTAGCATAGACGATGTCATTCTGGACTCAATCACAAATGGGCCGTTAAAAGCTAACTTTATAAAAAATAAATAAATAAAGCCACCAAATCTGTTGGCTGAGTTTTGCCAGTACATCTAGAACTGAACCTCACCAGCCCACTCTAATCAAGACTGTAAATTGCCGGTTATTACATTGTTTTTCCTGCCGTAAGCAAACAAAGATACATTGAAGTCAGGCAGGTAACAGCCTTAGCTCCTGACTCATTCCCAGACTTCACGGAGCCAAATTGCGTGTTGCCAATCAATACCGAGCTGCGCGGTTGTTTTTAAACGTCCTGCCCCAGGAATTGGCTGGCAGCCACCGTAGCAGGGTGGTGTAAGGCAGCCGATCCTGGGGAAGGGAGCGAATGCTGTTTCCTCTCTGGAGTCTGTGCATTTGTATATTTTGCCACACAATCAGTATTTTAAGGGAAAACTATAAATTTAGAGCCCCTCGGGCCAAAGCTGTTAGAATTTAGTTTTATTCTAGAGGACAACTCTGATAAGAAGTGCTTTCTTGAACTCCTGAATCTCCCTGTGTGCGCATCGTAAGCTTAAAGGAAGTAGACACTCGGATTGGGGTTTCTTAGATTTCAAACATTTGGTTTATGGATTTAAATTCTTATCGTATTCTACAATTTGGGGATTCTCTATACCTTGGTAACTTTGTGGTGTGTACAATGTCATCAGCAGAGAGGGACTCAGTTTTTAGATACCAAATTCCAGTAAAAGAAAAGATAATTAAGCTAAGAGGACTATTATAAGGAATTCAAGTGTATACTTAGTTTCTGAACCTTTAGAGCTCACTTTCTTACCACATGTATTTTACATCCTCACAAGAATACAGTATTTTTGCTATTTTACAATGATTTTTTAACAAATAAATCCAAATAGGCCATTTAGATTTTGTGTAAGTGACAGAAGAAAATATTTATCAAAAAGACCATTATGAGTAGCAGAAGAAGGTAAAGCATTTATGTATCATTATTGCATTTGGAGATAATTTTATAAAGCAGAAAGCCAGAGTTTTGAGAATTCTGTTCCCCATAAATAATCTGCCATAAATAATAAAAGATTTCCTGTTTCATTCTGCTCTGTAAAATGGAACTCCCTCGGTAGTGCAATCAAACTATGCATTGATATTTCTCATATTGCATTTTTTATCCTTTTATTATGACTGCAGCCTCCACAAGGTTGAGCAGGTGTATCTAGGAATCAAGTAACATGAAACTTTGTCTTCCCTAGTTACTGTTTCTCATTCCAGACGTAGAAGTATTTATTAATTTTGTTCTCCCTGAGGAACTTTATATCTTCCAAATATTTGCAATAAATTTCATAGTTACCCACAGGAGGTCCATTAGTTGTTCAGATGAGGGGAGAGTAAAGTATGGTTATATATCTAGGGGAGTCAGGAAGAGTTTCTTTCCATCTAAGTTGTAAAATATCTCAAAAGCATGTCCAGATACCATCCATCTCTGATAACCCTTGCAGCTGGGCTATTCTCTGTAAATTTGCATTGGAAGTAGATGTTGCATAATTGAGTTGGGGCTTCCCATCTCACTCACTGATATACCAATGGCAACACTCTCAAGTCCTGCCTTCAACCCATACTTGGGAAGAGCTGTGTGGTACAGCATATTGTTTCTCAAACTGGGTTTAAACAAAGCACCGGAGACGTTTCAGGTATGCAAGAAGGGCCAGGAAGCCATAGGATGAATATAGGGCATCTTCTGGAGTGGTAGTTTTGCTTGAAGGAGGGGAGGAATCAGGCAATTTAAAGTAAATTAACTGGTAAGTTTTATATAGATAGATAGATAGAGATATATAAAAAAAGATAATGCAGCAAACATGTAACAGAGTAATAGTATACTAAATTTGTACAAAGTTGAAGATAATTTTAAAGTAAACAAATTTTGGATACTTAATAGAAATGTCATGCTTTAGCAGGGTATGTTCAACTACAGCATCCCCTATGATCCAGGGTAGACAATTTCTTCTGATTTTAGGGCTACTTAGATGGGGAAGCATCTAAGTAGGAAGGCAGACAAAAGTCACACCAAGCTTTGGCTTTTCCCTTGCTAGTGGTGTGAATCTGGTCAAGTCTTGCTCAAAATCTCTATTTATCAAATGGCCAAAATATGGTCACCAAACCAATATCACAGAGATTTCTCAAAAGAATCAAACATAATAATGTAGGTAAAACCCCTCTGTCAATTGGAAAAAGAGGGAAAATAGTACATTTTTTCCCATTTATTTATTCCTTTATTTGGCAGACATTTATTGAGCTCTTACTATGTGCTAAGATTCCACTAGGGATGATTCTTCTCTTCAAAGAGCCACAGGCTAAAAGAAAAGAAAGAGGAATGATTCATCACTTCAGCACAAGGCACAGAGGTGAATGGTAAGTGTTTGCACTGAGTTTAGTGATGACATTTGAAGAAAGACCTGAATGTAAAGGAAAAAGCCATAGAAGGTAGCTCAAGAAAGAGGTTTCTGGGCATAAAGGACACTAAGAGGCCAGAAGACAGGAGCTTACTTCATTGATTAGAGTGATACCAGGTTCAAAGAGTAGCATTTTGAGGAGTTGGTGCAATTGTGTGTTTTTCTCCATCACTGTTGAACATAGAATAGAAAAGCAGTGACATTTATTGAAGGTTGAGGGCTTTTGTTTTTTTTGTGCCTAAACCTGAAATTGAAGGTTGAGGTTGTGATAGGCGATTACAAAAAGGTGTTTAATTGTATAAGCAAAGAAGGGATTTTATGGAAGGATCATGGATTCTAAAGGAAGACGTGGGGGAAGCCATTGAGGCAGAACATGTGTAAGGCCAGTAGATGGGAGGTCAGCGCGAAGACGGAGAATTGCCCGAATGAGATGCCAAAGTATGGAGCACAGATGAAAGTCTGTCAAACAAAAACAGAGACGTAAGTCGAGGGGAAAAACTAAATCACAAAGCAATATGTAGAATACCAAACCAGTTTTGTAAAACTAAGTACTTGGAAGGATACATAACAAAATGTTAATAACGGTTATTGTAGGGTGACAGAATTATGAGCCAGTTTTATTTTATTTTCCCTGTCTTCTATATTTTCCAAATTTTCTTCATTGAATATATATTGCTTTTGTAATTGAGAGAAAATTAAAAACAGATGTGGTAGCCCAGAAATATGGGAGCAAAACCAAACAGGTAATTAAAGACAATCATTCCCAGACTTGGAGAAATGGAGAGTGATATTGGGTACCATGGAAGCCACCAAGCTGATTCCAGAGCAGGCTGACTTGCCACATTCACTGTACTTCCTTTCCATCCCCACCCTCCAGCATCCTCCCCTCTCACACCCGGAAATACACGTCGAAACTAAATGCACGCTGAGAAACTCACACGCCAGCACACACACAGACACACACACTCGCTCATGCACTTCCTTTTTCTTAAGATGACAGGAAGCCTTGAATAATATTAACATGGGCAACCACACCCAGTGCATCTCTGAACATTTCTGCATGGCTCTGGATAGTTTTAACTGTTTCCTTTGTTGTCACATGGTAGGCTTTGCAACAGGGAAAAGTATTGGGAAGACTAATTTAAGCTAGGAAAATTTCCTGTTGAATAGTTCCAATTTCCCTCTCTTGCCTCCATCTTCCACTCCCACCTTCACTTTCAATAAAACACATTAATAAAGTTAAGTTTATTTCCAGTCCAATTCTGAGGATGTGCTTTGGCAAAAGGGCAACAGATAATCCACTAACCAAATTTCAGTAAATGTTTCTCTGGGTAATTTACCAATGCCACTCTCCAGGCTATTGGGCTTCTCTCTCGAAGACCACCCTCCTGAAATCCATGGGCTTTTCTCTTCATACTCCTCTAGCAATTCCTGTTATCCACAATTCCAGTTCCATGTCCACTGCAGTACAGCACATGAGATTGGATAATTTACAAACATTGCTTTTAAATTCAGTTCAAAGAAGTCATGATAAGTATAAACAATAGATTATTCAATCTTTCCATGAACTATTTTTTAAATCTTCTCTCCTTCCTCTACTCCTGTGTCTTTGAGTCTTATTCCCTCTTGAATGTATTCTGCCCCAGCCAAGGGCAAAGTTTTTTTTCTTCAGTCTCAGTTTGGTCATCAGAAAGGCAAAATTGTTTTGTTTCAGCTTCAGATCCCCAATTTCAGTTTCAGCTTAGGCAGGATATGCCTTATACTCAACTGGATGGAATCCCCTAGATTTGGTGCACAAATGATCTCTGACCCAACTTTGAATTTGCTTTCCCAAGTTATGTGGCTTCAATTCTGTGGTTCCTTGTGTCATCCAGCTTGGAATATGCAGTCCCCATGAGTTAAAAAGTTACTTGAGGCCTTAAAGAAAACCAAGACAGTATATACAGGGAGTCCTACTAGCTGAGAAGGTGTCATATAAACAGGAATGATCCTGACTCCGGGTCAGGCAGACCTGCCATCAATTCCTCCAGTTCCACTTTTTAAAAGACTGTATGATCTTTAAGAAAATTACCTACCTTATTTGACTGCTAATTTATTTAACAGAAAGCAGGATATAATCATTTAACACAGTTGTTTTGAAGTGTTAAGGAGATAATGTGCAGTTTCCAGCAGAGTGACTGGCAATAATACGTAGCAGTTCACTTCTTTCCCTCTGTGCCTTCCCTTTGGGAGTGACTGTCTTTTCACCTGTCAGATGTTGGCTGCAGTATCAGCCCATCTGCAACCTAAGTTCAAAGGAACAAGCCCAAGACCAAAATTTTCTAGGGAGAAATATGTATGGTCCTGCCCATGAGTTCAGGTGAGGACTTTCTAGGGGTAGTCTAGCACCCCAGCTACATGAGCATTGCTTAAGAATAATCTAAGGCCAACATGAGAGCAGATACAAACAACCAATTGGTCCTAAAAGCAAACTGATTTTCCTAAATAATAAAGAACCTCCTCAGGTTTTTTTTTTCCCCCTTAATTTCTAGCCTAGTCAAGACTCCTAGGATCCCTCTCAGGCTAGAGATGAACTTAAGAAAAATACAAGAAAGGAGAAGGGAAGAGAAAGGGAGGGGAGGGGAGGGCAGAGGAGGGAAGGGGAAGGGAGGGAAGAGAACTAGTTGAATTCCCAGAGGAGAAGGAAAAAATTTCTTTCTGTTAATGTTCACCTTCTGGCACCCACTAATCCTGTATTACACATCCAGTGAAATTAATCTATGGAGGCACAAATCTCCCTAACTAATAGTATTATTTCTACTATTTAATTTAGACATCAATAATCAAACTTAAAATTTTCTAATTGAGCTAAAAGATCAGAATCTGCCTTTGATCACATTTTTAAAAAAATGTAACCTTTCTCTTTTCTACCTGTGACCATTTCTTCCTGCAGTTCTTCTTTTCCCTAAATTTAGAAAACAAAATCTCTGCCAGAAGAAAACACTTTAGGAAATATCCCTCTAGATAGACTCATATGGATAAGAAATCGGGGAAAGATATAAAAAGAAATAAAGAATATGATAACCTTGCCTTTGGGCCTGCTACTTTCTCTGGTTTGCTCGGTAAGAGAGAGGACTCCTTGGTTTCTTTCAGGTCTTAGTTTTTGAAACTGGGCATACTGAGTTTTCCATGTTGTGTTAGGAGGGGTCTCATGAGCTTCAATTTGTCTCCTTGTCATTGCTGGGATCACAGCAGAAAAAAACCTAAAAAGAAATTAAGGTCCATTCTGGCAACAGACCCAGAAGTTGCAAAGAAACTAGCATTGTGAAAGCAAAACCACTGATGCATACACACCACAGACAAGAAACATGTTTTCATTTATTAAATATTTAGCTTCTCTTAATAAATCTAAATTTTTAAAAATAATGGCAGATTGTAGAAATGGCTAAATTAAATTTTTGTGAGTATTTGCTTGCTATATCTAAAACTAGGAATTTCAGACTGAACGGTAGAAGCTCTTTGGAGTCAGGTGGACTTTTCAACAGTGGAAGTTCAAGGTTGACAGGGAGACTTCTGAAGTATAGATCCAAGTCTTCAAGTCAGTGTTAAGACCAAACTGTTTTCACAAATCCTGCAGATTGTAGGTGGAGGGACAGAGTCACCGAAACAGTCTACATTAGATACGTGTTTACTGATCATAACAGCAGCCTAGGAATGGCCTCCTGGTAACAGGGGAAAGAGAATCATGGGCAGGTAATTTGACTCAAAGATTTCATATGTTATAATAACGATGATGCCCCTGTTCACTGTTATATTCTTAATGCCTAGAGCAGTGCCTGTTGTACTATAATAAATACTTGTTGAATGAATGAATGAACATGTTTATATTATGGTAAACATTGCTTTTAATCAAAAAGTTTACAATCACTCTACAATTTAGGTATCACACTATTCATTTTACATATAAGATGAGTCTCAGGGAGTTTATGCAACTGGTGTAGAAATAGAGCTTTCTGATTCCAAAACTCCTATGGCTATGTACTATCATCCCATCTCATTCTCAGTCTTAAAATCAATAACTATTAATAAACTATTTCATAATGGCCCTAATTGCAACAAATTAAACGTCCTACGTTGATTCATGCATTTGGGCATCAAATATTTATTAAGTGCCTACCACTATATGCCAACGACATTGTCAGGTTCTGTGATGATATAGAAAAAGAAGACACGAGTTTCTATCTTTAAAGTGCTGGCAAGACCCATGTGTAAATGGATAATTGTAATTCAGAGGGCCTAGCACTGTTTTAGAGAGATACACAGGGTATTGTGAAAATGCAATGAGAAGAGATCTATAACCCCCTTCATCTAAAAATGTCGAAGAAATGATATGTATTAAGACGGCACAGGCTGAAAGTACTCTGATGGGTCCTCAGGCAGAGATTCGACTGAGATTATGACAGGATAATGTCTTTATTCAGTGTTAGCCTCGCTGATTCAGTCTCATCCATCACTTCCAATCTTGGTACACTGCCACTCATCCCTTTGTCAGATCAGAAACTCTGTGGTTTTCTTTCAGGTTTTAAAAATTGTGTGTTAACATCCTCTGTTCTCAGACATTTCATTTTCCAATCTTTTGATCATTTTTGTTGTTCCCTCTGTACCCATCACATTCACTTTAAATGAGGGAACCAAAAATTAGAAGCAGTTCTGTAAAAAGCATTGGAATAATACATCTCACATAAAAGAGGAGCTCTCCTACCATTCTACTCCTGTTTATATATCCCAGGGTTACGTGGAGAGATTGCTATTTGTACAAGCAATTCTGGAATCACATACAATATTCTTGAAGCCCTAGCAAGTTCCTTAAATTACACCAAGAGCAATTTTTCTATTTCCCCTCTCCCTTTTTAATCGCAGTCCTCCAATTCCACCACAGCTTTGGATTTTCTCTGTCTTTAGAAATGACCATATGTTACAGATTTTAGGTTCGCTTCTCAGAAAATTAAAAATAGTTCAATAGAAAAACTGGCAAAAGGAAACACATATAAGCAAGTTACAAATTATAATTAAAGAAATCACTAATTCTGGTGTATTTTCTTCTTATTTCTAGTAAACAACCAACAACATTTGTCTATTTATGCCAAAATACTTTCCCTACCTGCTGGACACTGCATTGTGCATTTCCTGCCGTGCCAATCATAAAACAAAGATGCCTTATGGGAGCTCATATTTCCAAAAGATTGTTACTGTATTTCGAAAAATAGTCAAATTATTATTATTCCAACTCCCCGCAAAACATTTCAGAAGTTTTTGGCACCTACAAGAGTTGACTGGAAGTATAGAAATACATCCCTATTCAACCGCTTTTCTCAGAGTTCATCTCTGATTTGTAACTGTAGCTTACTGAACTTTTTTGCTAGAAAAGAAAGCAAGAAATGAAAAGAACTAGGATGAAAACACCATAATAGTCAATGCTTTTGTATGTCACTTTGTACTACTATAATACACGTGTATTTGTTACAGCTGTTAATGGATAGATGGATGGCTATATAGATAAGTAGATGACAATAGCTAAATTTTCTATATCGCATATATTTTTCTAAGTGTTTTTCATATATCAAATCATTTCACCCTCGCAACTCAATTACTTTATAGTTAAGAAATCCTAGACACACGCAAGTTAAGTAACTTCCTCAAGGACGCCTGGTAAATAAGTGGCAGGATTAAGCTCAAGAACAGCACTGTCCAATATAAATATAACATGAGCCACATATGTGATTTTAAACTTTCTAGTCACATTTTAAAAAAAGATGGCTTAAAATAATTCTAATTCATTTTATTTAGCCCAACACATCCAAAATATTGTTTTTTCAGCATGTAATTAAAAAAAATTAATGAGATATTCTTACATTCTTTTATGCATGCTACATTTTCAAAATTCAAGGCGTATTTATGCTTATAAAACATCTCATTTTACAGTAGCCTACTACATTTCAAGAGCTCAATATGCAGTGGCTACAGTCCTGTAACATGCAGCCTGAGAGAGTGGGCAATTTTTGTAATGCCTGTCATTGATCAATCTCAGGCTTTAACATGATGACTCTTGCCTATCAAGTTAGTGGATTTAGATTACATAAATACAAATCAGGTCTAAATAATAATGCACATATTTTACTTCTATTTTGACTTCACAAGGTACATCCTAAGCACAAGCAGAGAATTAAACAGTGCACACCTTTGGCAAGACTGGGAACCTCATTCATGGAGATGAGCCCATATCTGCCCTGGCTACTGACATCTCACCATGTGTCTCTGTTCCACTGTATAGTGTCCAGTCCCTTTCCTCCTCCTTCCCCCACTGCTACCCATTTCTTTCTGCCTAGCTGTGCCACTTTCCCTGCTCCAGGCTATTCTTCCACCAACCCTTCTTGACTGCATGGATTCCTACGGCAGACTCTCTTGAGCTTCAAGTAGCTCTTGCGATACCTTTGAACACTCCCCCGCCGGGCTTTCTTACATACACTATGATCAGGTGTTCTTTGGCCATGAGAAGATGACATCTTTGGAGATAAAGTCACAGAATGGGGAGTGTCCCAGAACACAGGAGGGTTACATGGGACAGGACCTATCCCAGGGAAAAGGCTGCACTAGGTCTGGCTCTTGAAACTTTCACTTTGACACCTTCCCTCCCTTTTGTTCAGGTTTCCTGAACATTCTCCAGGGCCATCAATGGGTAACTCAACTGGCTCTTCCCTCTTTCCCTCTCCCATGGAGCCATAAAAGGAGAACTAGGTTAAAGGGAGCATTTGGGGCCGTTCTACAAAATGAAAGGGCTCATACGAGAGTAGCCTGGGGGAGGGTAAAAGGGAAGAGGAACACCACCCCCTCTAAGCACCCTGATGACAGTTTCTAGCGAGGGAGGTTATGGGAAGCTGGTATGTAAAGCAGTCTCAGTTCTCTATAAAGACAAGCTGGGAAACACCCTCTCCTCCCCAATCTTGTGATATCTTAAGTCAACCAGGAATAACTTTTTCTCCGACCAAGAGCATGACGCCCCCGAGGACTGCCTCATTGGTGCTGAACAACGGTTACAGCACTGGGTGTCTCAGTCTTCTTTTACCATCACGAAGAATGTGCATTTTCAGATTTTATATCAAGTTTACGTGCTGTGTCCTTCACTTTGATGGGAATGGCAAAGAGCAGGAAGAAGGATATCCAGTGGTCAATGACGATGGATGTCTACAAAAAAGTCTGGATATCACTGCCTGCCTCCAACCCTCCTGCCCCCGGGACTGGCCAAATATAAACAATCCAAACTAACTGCAGAATATTCAGTCTTTTCCATGCAAATCCATGAATGTTTTATTCTTAAACCTCTTCAGAGTACAGCAGCAGAGTAGAAAGAATATTAAGAGTCAGAGTAAATATCAAATCCTGATCCTAACTTGACCTTTTAAGAGCCAAATGACTAGTAAATTACCTGAGTTCCCTGTCTCAGTTTCTTCATCTGTAAAATGGGCAAAGTTATGTTTGTCCTGCCTACCTCATGGTGTTTTGTGAGATTCAAATGAAATAATGTATATGAAAGTGCCCTGCAAAGTATCAAGTACAGTATTAATATATTACTACTGCATTAAGTGCCATATATTATTATTAACATCACATGAGCATGTGCCCTCCACTGTGACACTCACTACTGCAGTTTCCAGGAGCGTTGTAAAATTTATGGGTGTTAAATCTAACTAATTTATATGACAAAAAGTACTGTGGAGGATATATTGATTTTCTAGAACCTATAATCTCCAACTTTGTCTAACATACATCGAATAAAAATGCATTTTCTAACATTTATATTCCCCTGATGATACAGATCTACAGCTAACAGATCAAGGGTGGCATCTCCACACAGTCTCCTAGGTTGACACTCAAATCCAATTCTCAGTGCGTTGCTACCCCATTATCTCATTGAATCTTCACAAAACAAGCAAATCTAATGACATAAATTGGGGGTTGCAGAGTAATAGTAAAGCAGATGAAGTAAACCTCGCATGCAAGTGGGAACACTTCCCAATTGTCTGAGACACCCCATGAGGCATTGATAGTTGTCTGAAAACCAGAAAAGCTGAAATATCTTTCCCTTTTGTTCCTTTCTTCGGTCTATGCAAGTGGCTCTCAAACTTTAGGATTCACAAAATTACCGTACACAGATTTTTATTAATAAATTCAAGTAAGCCAAACTTTACAGAGCTTCTAAGGGTTTTCATTGGTGTCTTGACATAGGCAAACCGTAGACTTTAGAACCCACAATGCTCCATAAGCTGCAGGTGCACCCAGGACCACCAGCAAGACCACGTCCTGCTGCCCTACTATTTCCTTTACTCTCACCACTCCAACAACGGGCACTAATAAATGCCACCTACTGGGAACTTTCTATGTGCCTGTCATTACAATAAGCATATTTTGTTTGTTGTCTCCAATACTGGAAAAGATTGAAAAATGTAAGTGTAACTGTAACCGTTGGAAATGAAGAAACAGAGGATCAGCTAAGGTGAGAATGTTCTGGAGGTTACCTGGCTACCACACAGGGTAGTCGGAACCTGAGCCCAGTGTGGACCCAACATGTGTGGCTCTTTTCACCACAATGTCACACAGTAATGACTACCTGAGTAAAATCTTCAAAAAAAGTCTCTCCAGTGGTAAGCAGACCCAGATGGGGGATATGACCCACGTAGTGTTTTCTCTTTGTCTGTCTGTCGGGTTAAAGATATCACTGAGTCTGAAAGCTTGAGAGCCACAGTGTTAATACAAAGGACTGTATTCATCAGTCTGATGTGGATTACGAAAGAGGTCGAAGCTTTGGTGGTGTTACTCACAGGCTTCTAGCAAGAACTAATCAGGAAGTTGCATGGTCAATATGAACAAATGGAGTGTTTCAAGGGAACAGTCTCCGCTGGCCTCGTGAGAATTTTCTTCTGCTTTACAGAATATAACATCATAAATGATTTTAGATTATATGGTGTTGACTCAGGGAAAAAGAAACTGCACAGTTTAGAATGGTAATAGACAAAATCACTGCAATAACTGATAGCATATAAAAGTCAAGAAGGTTATATAATAATTTTTGGTATGATCTCTGCTTTATGTAATGTCTAACAATAGCTAACATTCATTGAGCATTTACTACCTAAGAAATATTAAATATTTTTTCATATGTGATCCAATTTAATTTCCATAATATACTCATGACAAACGTATTGTTTCATCCACAGCATTTTATAGATGAGGCTGAGTGACTGGCCCAGGATCATCCAGCATATGGAGTATGGGGGTTTGAGCCCAGTCTCTTGATCTTTGGGCTCAGTACTGAGCCACTCCATACCCTTTTAGGTTAATAGAGCAATGGTGTGTGATTCAATTGTTTAATGACCCTTCAGTTTATCTTGTCCCAGGGTGGTGGCTGCTCAGGGTTACATATTTGTTAAAAAGAATTCTGAAGCATAAAGCATATCCTTGAATGAGGAGGCTCCACTAAAATCTCCCCTTTGAGTTGGGATGTATTTAAAACACTGAGGACTAAAAAGTGTCTTTAATAAAAGCTTCTTTCTTTTCTCAGACTCTCTCTGAATTACTGTTTAAATACTTTTTTTTTGTTATCTCTGAATTGACTATCAGATAGCAGCCTTTCTCATTTGATAACAAAGTTTAGCTACATATTTTAGCAAATTCAAACCATAATTTTTTATAATTGGAAATCTGTAGATAATTTAACAGCAAAATTAGGCTAAAAGATAAGACTTTTTGTTAGATCATAGTAAGTCACAAAATAAAACATTTTTCCAAATCACTATTCTGTAAGCAATAGCTTTTAGCTATAGAGATTGATCTTGAAGATGAATCTGCTAGTTGAGATAATGCATAGAACTGAGCTCTCTTTTTGGGCAGATGGGAAAATCATGAGAACACTTAAGCAATAAAGCTGGAAGGGCAGTGGGGCTAAATACAAGGCTTTGGATATTTTTAATTTAATTATATAATTTTTTAAATGTTTCACTAACTTGTACAGCATTCGATGAAGAAGCTGGGCATACAAAGACAGGAAGGGTCAAACTGGGACCCAGGCTCAAGCTGTCTGAATCCCTGTTCTTAATCAATGTTGTATTGTTTTTATCAGTGACAACATGTGATCATAACTGGAAAGCAATGGCACTAAAATTAAAATATCCCCATTTAATGATTTGCCCAATAATTTTGGAATATATGGCAATACAGTTTAAATCTAGTTGAATATCCTTTTAATGTATAAACTATACAGAAATGATTAAAAGATTATTTTTCCCTTTGGGATAGGAACCTTGATCCAACTAGTTTATTAAAAATAATCTCTCTTTTTCTCTCGCTTTCTCACTCTCTTCCTCTCTTTCATTTTTTCCTTTTGCCTCATTAAGCTTTAGGACACACTTGACTAGCATGTAGAGGAAGGGAAGAAAAGAAATAACATGATGGTGAATTACTCACAAACATTCATATTTATTAATGGATAGATTAGTTGTCATGATCATACACCTGAGTAGCCTCATATTTATTTGGTCCTTCGACAATATTTATTGAACACCTAACATTTACCAGGCACTGTTCTAGATGCTGAGGATGAAACAATTAATCAAACAGGAAAAAAAATCCATGCCTTTATTGAATCTATTATTCTAGTGAGGGGAGATAGATAAACAAGAAAAATAAATAAAATTAAAATGACAGATGGTGAAAATAACTCTGTAAAATGAACACAGAGGCAAGATAGTGAGTGTCTGAGCAGGGGCAGGAGGGGGGAAGGGTCTGCAGGCTTGGATGGGTAGTGAGAGAAATCCTCTCTGGCTCAGGACACAGGGGTGGGGAGGAAGCAAGCATGTGGCTACATAGGGAAAGGCATTGCTGGCAGAGGGACACAAGGACATGCACAGATTTGGGGGCAGTACCATGCCAGGTATGTTGGAGAAAGAGCAAGGGGGCCAGGGTGACTTGAGTGGGACAAATGATGGGGGCCTTTGATGCCTTGGTAAGGACCTGGCTTTTACCCTAAGTGAGCCAGGCAGTCATTACATGGCCTTGACCAGAGGAGTGACATTGTTCTGACTGTTTTAATAGGATTATTCCCACTGCTATATGGAAAATAGACTCAAATGGTATAAGACCTGAAATAGAACGGGGGTAGGAGACTATGGCAAGCCATCTACTCAGAAGATGGTGGTAGCTTCAACCCACCAGGGAACTAATGAGGAGGTGGCAGGGCTCAAGATTCTGAATTTATTCTGAAAGGGGAGGCAACAGGATTTTCTGAAGGATTAGATATGGGGGGTGAGAGAAAGAATAACTTTAAAGGTTTTTCATTTTGAGAAACTGTACGAATTGAGCTATTATTTTTTGAAATGGGAAAAAATGTAGAAGGAGCAGATATGTTGGTGTTCAGGAACTGAGATTGGAAAATAGAAATTTCAAGAAGCCTTTTAAACCTTCAAATGGATATGACTCTGACATTGAGGGGAGAGGTGCAAAGTGGAGATTTAAGTTGTAATCATCAGGACTAGATGGCATTTCAACCCATGAGCCAGGATGAGATCACCCAGAGAGTGAATGTAGATATAAGCTGGGAGTGGACCAAAGATTGAATCATGGATGACTCCCAAATTTACCAAAAAGAAAAAAAGAGAGAGAGAAAGAAAATGAGGAGAAACCGAAAAGCTGAAGCAACCAGAGAGATAGAAGGAAAATCAAGAATGTTGGTATCCAACAAGGTATATGAAAATAGCCTCTCCTCCCTTCATGATTCACTAAGAATGAACATATTAGATAGAAGAAAAGAAACACTAGAGATGCCCATGCCTACCTTTCAAAACAACACATTGCCTGTAGGGTTATATCTTTCATTTGCTTGAATGAATGCCCAGATATCTCAGTGGAACTTTTAATACCAACATGTAGCAGAATACGGAGTAGAAAGAATTGTAGGCAATACACAAAAATCTCTGAACAACTGCTTTAGGCTGAAACAATTCAGATTTTCCACATAATCCAAATCCCAAAAAGCAATACCATGCTTCATCAGAGATGGGGAAGTCATTAATTACTGAAAAAGAAGCAAGCAAAAAACTGGGACCTAAAGTGACAGCATTCTCTCACTTTATGGAAACAATGAAGAAATACTGTCAGTTAAAGTGGAATCTCTCTATCACTTGCACAGTCCAACGTTTCTACCACATGTGGAACTAACTCTTGTAATCCTCATAGTCTACCTATTATAACAGTTATTTTATAAGACTTCAAATTGAAGGCAAGAATGGGAAGTCTTACTCAGCTTTCTAATCATCGGTAACATAGCATAGCATAGGTATTTAAAACTTTTTGTCGAATTATTTAATTAGTGTCTGCAGGCACCTAAAAAAAAAAAAAAACAGAAGAAAGATGCAATGCATATATGACTAAGGAGGTAAAAAAAAATCTCTACAGGGAGAACTACAAAACACTGTGGAAGGAAATAGCAGAGAATATAAACAGGTAGAAAACCATACCATGATCACAGGTTGGCAGAATCAACATTGTTAAAATGTCTATACTACCCACAGTGATGTACAGATTCAATTCAGTCCCTCTTAAAATACCAAAATCATTTTTCTCAAACCTAGAAAAAATAATTCTACATTTCATATGAAACCAGAGAAGACCCTGTGTAGCAAAAGCAATCTTAAGCAAAAGAAAAAATTGGGAGGCATCAATTTATCAGACTTCAAGCTATACCGCAAGGCTATAGTAACTAAAATAGCATGGTATTGGCACAAGAACAGAGACACAGATCAATGAAATAGAACTGAGAACCCAGATATAAAACCATCCTCATATAGCCATCTGAACTTTGACAAAGCAGACAAAAACATACCCTGGGGAAAAGAATCCTTATTCAATAAATGGTTCTGGGAAAATTGGATAGTCACATGTAGAAGACAGAAACAAGATCTGCACCTCTCACCACTCACAAAAATCAACTCATGGTAGATAACAGACTTAAACCTAAGGCAAGTAACTGTAAGGATACTAGAAGAAAATGTTGGGAAAAGCTCTTACAGACATCGGCCTAGGGAAAGAATTTGCGAAGAAGACCCCAAAGGCAATCACAGCATCAACAAAAATAAATAAATGGAAGCTAATCAAATTAAAAAGCTTCTGCACAGCCAAGGAAACTATCATGAGAGCAAACAGACAACCTACAGAATGGGAGAAAATATTCACATGCTACATATCCAATAAAAGGCTGATAACTAGAATCTATTAGAACTCAGGAAAATCAGCAAGAAAAAATCAAACACCCTATCAAAAAGTGGGCAAAGGACATGAACAGAAATTTTCAAAAGAAGACAGAATAATGGCCAACAAACATATGGAAAAGTGCTCAACATCTCTAATCATCAGGGAAATGCAAATCAAAACCACAATGAGATATCATTTAACTCCAGTGAGAATAGCTTATATCAAAAAGTCCCAAAACAATAAATGTTGGCATGGATGAGGAGAGATAGGAACACTCTTACACTCCTGGTGGGACTGCAAACTAGTACAAAACTGTGGAAAGCAATATGGAGATACCTCAAAGAAATACAAGTAGATCTACCATTTGATCCACAATCCCATTAATGGGCGTCTACCCAAAGGAAAAAAAGACATTCTATAAAGAAGACATCTGCACTCGAATGTTTATAGCAGCACAATTCACAATTGCAAAGATGTGGAAACAACCCAAGTGCCCATCAATACATGAGTGGATTAATAAAATGTGGTATATGTATACCATGGA
>CAUYRT010039756.1:0-16085 GCA_963574885.1 Lepilemur ruficaudatus
ATCGGCTTGAGTCTGTGGGCTGGGAGGTGTCCCCGGGGAGCTGGGAGCCTGGTGCCGTGGCCACAAGAGACTCACCGCTCACCGGCAGCAGCCGTCTCTGGGCTGGTGTTAGCAGATCTCTCCAACTGCCCAGGAGCCCACCAGCAGTCCGAGATGCAAGGGAGGGGAAAGTTAGCTGCTCCACCTACCCTTGTCGCCGGTCTCCAAGCTTCTCGTGGGCTTTCTCCTTCCAGTTCTCCTCTGCAACCTCCTCCCATGGAGTCTCTCGTGGTCTCAGGTATCCCTCCTTCTGACCCTCGTCTGATGTATGCTTGTCTGCTTGCTTATTTCTTCCGCTTTCTTCTAAAATCTGTCTTTTTTGCGGAGACACTCTGGCTGGCGGCTTTTCTCCTCCGCCATCTTATATCTACTTTATTCTTGACAGTATTTGAATTGACAAGATGTCCAATGTCTGAATAAAAGTGACTTCCTTATTTGTGTTATTGCTTTTTTCCAGTTAAATACAAAGGGTGATATAAAATCCTTCAGTTCCAGTGATTAACAAATTCGTTAAGGTGTTTGTTTCAGTGTGTGGAAGAGGGATTATCATTTATTTCTACAAAAGTAGCCATGTCATTTAACTAGGTCAGTAAATAGGCATCTTTGATATGAATTATCCAAATCATCCAACTTTAGTAGGTGAAAAAATTCCAGCTTGGAAACGACAGAGCTTGTGGATTCATCATGAAGACAGCTGAAAAGACTGAATTGACCATGTCATTGTTCAGTTTGGCAGCTGCATGGAGGAATACATGTAGTTACATTTCTTTCAGAGAGAAAAATATTCCTTTAATTCTTGTAGAGAATGACAACATTTTGTTGTATTTTTTCACTTTTCAATTTTCACTTAGAACACTAAGTCCTTCAGGTACAAAAATGAAAGGACACTGAATCAAAGAAATTGATGAGCATGACCAATTAAATCGATCAGTGACATGTTATTAACTGCTTTATGTGGGAATAATGGGAGTTACGTATGCTTTCTAATTCCTTCACAGTCAAAAATTGCTATGCGAGTCTCAATTCTGAGTTATTGGCACAAAAATGCAGTTTTTTTTACTTAATGAATGTAGGGCTGTATGTTATTATGTGGAACTGATTACATACTGAGAGAATCACATAGTAGAGGATACTTTGTTCCTTTTTTTATTAATATGGAAAATGGCCAAAACACTTCTTTTTATTTTTTATCTTCTGCAAATATTTGTGATGGACAAATTACCAAAAAAGTGTGATATTCATTTTAAATCCCATTATACAATAATAGTCTTTATATAAGATATATTTAGCCAGGGACACTGTAAAACAGCAGTAAATGTTCTTAACATTTTTATATAAATACAATATGAGAACTTAAATATATATATATTTCACGAAAACATTGTCTCTCTGCCTTTCATATATATAGATTCATAAGCTAAAGGAAAATCAAGTTTCTTTTGTATTAATGACTTGACTTTTCTTTTTGACACCATCATATTCTGGTCAGCTTTAAGTACATTATTTTGTGGAAAGATTAATTTCATATCTCTGGGTCAATAGAAAGCTTTCTGGTTCAAATGTCTGTTCATGCCTACTTTATTCAAGACAGGCAATGCATTCTGTTATGCTCATAGCGGTGGAAATTGGAGAGTGTATTTGACAAAAAAAATTGTAAAGGTGAGAATGGCTTGTCTCTAATAATTATGTAACTAATAATATTAAGGCATTGCCATTGTTCTAGGGATTAATAGCACTGTATTAACTTAGAAGAGAGTTTTTTTGTGTGTGAGTATAACACTTTATCACTCTTGGCATTAAAATCAGTGATGACTAGTGAGAAGTAGTAATTTATGCTAAAAAAATTCTTAAATTTGAGTTCCTCATAATGTAAGTATTAAGAACCAAAGTACTAGAATTGTGAGTCTCTGAAGGAATTATCTTATTCACCAGTTTCCTCATTATCTAAGATAGTAAAAAGCATATAACATATGCTTAATATCTGTTTAATTAATTGTTTAATTTGGATATTAGACAATAGTATATCAAGCTCATAAATTTCATAGGTATGCTATTTTAAAAATGATTGTATACTCTACAACATCAATGCTTGATAAGAAAGCAATATATAATGAAAAGTGAAAGAAAAATTGAATTTATAGTGGTTCCTTTAAAAAATTAGTTATTAGAGGACAACATGGGAACATTAAAATAAATAAAATATGAAAAATACGTACTTACTGATTACACATTGGATCATCTACTAATTGGATAAGATTTCTTCTCATCATTTATAACTTCACTTTCACATAAATACAAACTTATTTGCTGCTTCTTGATTTGTCCAAAATTTTGTAGTTACAGTACTAGGTGGTTTCGTTTGCCAAGCTAATTCATCAGTTTTCCTTTTATCATTCTCCAAGATTTACTTAGGAAAACTGCAGTAGATGTTGTGTTAAATAGTATGCCATATCTTGTTAAAGATACCAGATTGAATTGATTCTGTATAACCAACGTTAAAGCCTAGACAGATTTTGTATACTTTAAACATAGCAAATAACATTGGATACTTTGTAAACAAGCAAAAAAATTTTTTTCTTACATGTAACACGAGAAGTTGAAATTTCAGTGGTTTCCAAATGCAGAATACTTTGGGACAGTTTTAAAAATATAATTCCTGGATTATGCATCTGATATACTAAAGCAAATCAGGGATTCCACAAGTTTTAATCATCTAATTTCCAACCAGCTTTACTAATCATTGTACTATTTATTTTCATAATTTCCTTCAAATTAAAAAGCTACATCACTTTAAAATATCATATTGTTAAATTTCTTCAAATTTGTTTTTGTGTATATTTGTTGTTGTCGTTATTGTTGTTAGTCTTATTTTGACCAAAGAGAAGCACGTGAGTGTAATAGATTTTATTAAAAATTAACACTAATGTGATAAAATATTCCTACAAAGTGCGAAATCTGTGTTCTAGTGTAGCTGGGGAATAATGCCCCTCTCTTGGAATAATATAGACTGAATGACTCATGTGGGATTCTACTCAACACCTGTGAAGATATTTCAGTGCTAGTATTTACTTTGTTGATTAAATTTAAAAATACTTCTTCCTACACATACGTGGGCCAAGTTGGAATCGCCTCAAAATGATTTTCTGTGTGAAAAAAATCGAGCTGCTAAGGAGTGGGATTTTTTTTCACACATGTCAGACATCTTTAATTAGTAACACCATCCTTTAAATTGATTAGAAAAGAATCTAAGTCCCATCCTGACCCCATTCCCATTCCCTTACCAACATTAACCCTTACAACATCACCATTGAAAAATTGGGTCAGTCAACAGTAGGCATGAAAGGAATAAGTTGATGGTCTTTAGGCAAAGACATAAGCATCTTAATTGTTAGATTTACCATTCTCCTTTGCATCTGATATTATCTGGACTTACAAGCAGCTCTAATAAGAAAAACTAAGGAACTTTGATAGTTATTTATCTTACTTAGGACAAGCAACAAGAATCTGTTAAGATTTGATGTCTCCAATTCAGTTTGGATTCAGTTTGAATAGGCTAATATATTTTCTTGATATCATTATCTTTGATGACTTTTTGAGAAAATTAATTTGTAAATGTTTTTGATTAATGAAACAATTTGAGCTAATCATAGCTATAATAATTGGAGGGAATCAGAGTCACTCTTATAGTTATTTTGCCTGCACAGTGTAATTGGGAAACTTCTTGAAATCAATGATGTGGTTTAAAAGGAAGCAACCTGAATTTGTGAACTTGGGAGAGCAATTTAATCTTTTGTAGCCTAGGTTTTTTTCAACTGTACAATGTGAATATTAATAATTTTCCTAAGAAAAATTAAGTGAGGCTTACATGAGAACACAAACAAAAATGATTCAGAATGAGACCTGACATTTCATTGCCACCAGCACCATAATCATCATCACATTATATATGGGCAAGCACTTGTGTCATTGCTGTCTAAGACAAAAACCTGAAAACCTAACCCAAGATAAGTAAAATTTTATAGCTCAGTATAAACGTTTCCTATATTATGTGTTTGTTTGCGGCACATCAATAATGTCAATCTTTTGGTTAGAGTGTGCTTTAATATTTTGTGACTATTGTTATGTAATCAATAGGAAGTGTTTAGAATTATATCTCCATATTTTTATAAAATATTACCAAACATTAAATTTGCTTAATGAAGATTTTAATCATCTAATACTGGTGGAAATAATGTGGCACCTTATTTCATCATTTACAAAGATGACTTTAAGTAAAATATCTGGAATTATAATGTGTCCAAAAATATATAGAGTTTATGATTTTTTCTTTATAAAATAGCTAGTTTTGCTATATATTTTGACATTTTTGATTGCTACCTATTTAGGTTAGATTACAATTAATGTGATTCAAATATTGGCTAAGGTAATCTAGTTGAAATAAAATATTTCATGTTATTTCCAGTAAACGATTAATACTTTTAAAAACTCGTAATTAATATCAGAATTGATTTGATCACAATATTCTAGAATTAGAAATAGATTATTTTATATTGAATTATACTTCAGCTTTGAATAATATATGAAATTTGACTCTCTATCCTACAAATAAGTATTTCCCATTCTTTGTATCTTAAAGGGTAAAAGTGAGGTATTCAATGATATATGATTTCAAGAAAAGTCAAATCAATTCTTTAGGTCACTGCCATTGAGAAAATACTAAGGTGTGAAATAAAGGCTATTACTGTGACAAAGAGGAACACTGAATATTGATAGCCATTTGGATTTAAGATTGTTAAATGAGGCCACATTGCTGCTGTGACAGTTGGCTGTCTAATAAGCCAGAATATTTTTATCAGGAGCATTATAGCAAGATGTGCTTTGAAGAGTCTTTTGGAAAACAGCTCATTTAAGGTTCAGTATGATCACTCTCATTTGCCTATTCTATATTATCTACTTCTCCAAAGGTAGAGAAGTAAGTACTGAGCATCATGCCCTTATCAGTCTCTGGCACCTTGACTTAGTCAGGGTTTGGATTAGTTCCCAAAGAAAGTATATTTTACTGCTAGATATCAGGATTATCAACAAAATGAAGCAGGATGGAAAATTAAACTGGAAGAAATTGTTCAACTACAGAATTGAAATATAAAACATATTAATTCAATGACATTTTGGAGTCTGTTATGTAGCACTAGCTAACTAACACATACACCCAGTGCATTAAATGACAGGGTGATTACTAGTTACCTGAGAAACAGAAGGTGCCCTATAGGTTTTGATTTCCTTTTCTCCTTAAAGTTGAATCTCTTGCTATATGGTGTTGAGTTATACAGAAATGCATGTAGGCATGTATGCATGGGATTGCTGCTTAAACTCACACAGCACCCCACATCATAGGAGGAAACCAACAGCCACAGCCTGACTATTAGGACCAAGGCCAAATTGTAAAATAAGAAGTTTGCTTTTAATCTATTCCCTCCACATCTAAGCCCTGGAGGTCAAGGATGTGGACATATCTGAAGACAGGGGCTCCCGCCTCCTGGCCCCTCACATCCTTTGTTCACTGTCTGATCTTTGGAAGTGGCCTTTGCCCCTGCCAAGCAGCAGGGCAGCAGTGGTCTACCTGTGGACAAATACCTGCTTGCAGGCACTGATCTCTTTCTGGGCACTGTCTCTCCCACACTTGGGCCTGAGGAGAGACGTTGGCAAGAAGTGGGTGTCCCCTCACATCTGGAAGAAATTGAAGGTCAGACCCTTCATTTCTCTGAGTCAGAGGAGTCAGAGACCTCAGAGCTGCACTTCAATGTGGCAGCCATTGGCTGCTGAGTGCGTGGAATGTGGCTGGTCTGAACTGGGATGTGCTGGAAGCTAAAATACAGAGTGACTTTGAAAGATTTAGTACCATAAAAAAAGTTATTGGTAGTATATTGATCACATGTTTAAGTGGTAATATTTTGAATACATAGGGTTAAATAAAGTATTACAACTAATTTCATCTGTTTTGTTTTCTTTTATGTGGTTACTAGAAAGCTCAAAACGACACGTGGCTCACATTTTATTTCACTGGACATTGCTGCCTTAGAGGATGGCCTGCCTCACTTTTCAAAGCTCAGGTTGCCGTCACAAAAGATCAGAGCCATGAAGGTTATGTAACCTTAAATTCAAAATAATTGCCATTATATTGTTTCCAGCTTTAAATATTATATATATGATTCATGAACGGATATAACCTTATAGACAAGATTAAATAGGAATGTCCGTCGGGCGGCGCCAGGTTCCCGTGCGGGGAGGAATTCCTGCCTAAAAAGGGACTAAATAGGGAATAGAGCTTGAAAGCTAAGAACTCGTCATTCCGCACGCTTGAAGCTCTGACTCTGGGGCGGGAAGGAGGGGAAAGGCAGTACACGTAACCTGAACATTTGTACCCCCATAACATGCTGAAATTAAAAAAAAAAAAAAAAAAAAAAAAAGAACTTGTCATTCTGGCCTTGTTCAGCCCTGCGAGGGATCGCACCTCCCGTCACTCTGGGCTTGAGGGGCGGGGCCTGGAGCCCTATCCAATCAGGGCCGCCGGGGTGGGGCCTGTCTAATCTGGCGCGAAGCCGGAAAGGAGGGGGCGGCTTCCGGGATCTGGCGGCGCCTTTGTCCCTCGCGCTCGCGTGTCCGCTGCTGAGGTCCGTTGTCGCCGCTCCTTCTCTTTCTCATTGGGGGGTCCAGGTGGCTCTGCCGCAGCCTCTGTCACCCTGTGACCAGCAGGTACTGGGAGATTCCTAGGGCGGCCGCCGGGACACCCCGGACATCAGGAAATGGTGAGTTCGGAGGCCGAGCGTCCGGAGTCGGGGAGGGGCTGGTTGGAAACCTGCGGACCCGGCTGTGGCGCGACCCGGGCCTCCCGGCGTCAGCGCTGGGGTTAGCGGGCCTCGGCCTCGGCTGGCTAATGGCGCGGCAAGGCCCAGTGCCCTCTACCCGCAGGGGGTGGCAGGGCCGCGCGCGTGCCGTCCTGTTCCTGCGCGGTGACTTTGGCCACAGCCCCGAGCCCTGTCCGCGGCCCCGCGTCCGCAGTCCCGCGTCTCCCCCGGACTGTGCGGCGACAGCGGGAGGGCCGCCAGGGGGCATCCCGACGTGGTGTGCGAGTTCGGGGGCGTGGGACGAGCTGTGGTCCGTAGGTCCTCAGTCCTTCCTTTCCCGTTAAAAATTACACCGAGACACAATTAAAACATAGAAGAGTTTGTTTGAGCAAACAGCCGTTTTTGAATCCGGGAGCATCCAACCGTGCTTTGTTCCTTGGGGGTCCCCCAGAGGGGATTACTGGAAAGGCTTTTACAAAGTAATGAGGAAGCAAACCAAATTCAGTAATTTGTTGCAGTTATGGACTATTTGGACTATTTTCTGGTTATGTAATCTGAAGTTAATTGGTGGTTTATGGTTGGTTGAACTTAAATTTTGTTTCTAAGTTAGTAATTTACAAAAAATGCGTTTGAGTTAGATATTGGTTATTATGAGGTAAGAGCCTGGGGCACTAGAGTCAGTTCAGTGCGATTGTCTCCTACTGTGTTATTTTAACACTGTGCAGAAGGTCTTTAGATCAGTATGTGGAGTACTGACATCTTAACTATGTTACGTATTGTTATCCTTGAACATTAGATGTGTTTATATTTATTCAGTTCTTTGATTTCTTTCATCAAAGATTAAAAAAAAAATTCAGTGTTAAAGCCTGGTCCTTCTTTTGTTAAGTTTGTTTGTAAATGTTTCTTTTTTTTATGCCATAGTGAGTGGAATTGTTTTCTTAATTTCATTTTCTTATTACTTATTGCTCGTATGTAGAAGTACAGTTGAATTTTTTGTGTTGATCTTGAATCGTGTGACTGTTTAACTCATTTATTTGTTCTGGCCAGTTGTAGAGAGTTTCTTACAAACTTATGTATGCAAGTTCATGTTATCTGCAATAAAAAAAAAATTCTACCTCTTCTTTTCTCCTACGGAGAATTTTATTTATTTTTCTTATTTAATTTCTGCGGAGAGTATTTTCAGTTCTATGGTGAATAGGGTGGTAGAGTGAACATTCTTGTTCCGAAACGTCAAAGTAAAGCTTTTATAATTATGATGTTAGCTGTACGTTTTTCATAGTTTTCCTTTAGCAAGTCTAGAAAGGTTTCTTTGTATTCCTAGTTTGCTGGGAGTTTGGTCATAAGTAAGTATTGGATTTGACAGTTGCTCTTCTGTGCCTATGAAAAGTGTCTTTTTCCCCCATTATTCTGTTTGTAAATTGCATTGATTGATATTTGCATGTTAAGTCAACATTGCTTTTGTGAATTAATCCAATTTGCTAATGATGTACAATCATTCTTATGTGTTGCTAGATTAAATTTGCTGGGTTTTTGTGTGTGTGTTGCTTTGGTGGTTATTAATCAGGGATATTATTCTGTAGTCATCTTTACTTGAATGCTTTTGTCTGGTTTTAGTATCAGGGTAATACAGTCCTCATAGAATGAACTGGAAAGTATTCCCAATAATGTTATTTTATGTTTTGGAGGAGTTTGTGAAGAGTTGGCATTAATTCTTCACTAAATGTTTAGTAGAATTTACCAGTCATGGAATGTGGCTCTATGTTTCTCTTTGTCGAAAGATCTTAAATTATTTGAATCATTTTACATATTATATGTCTATTTATATATTCTATTTATTTTGAATTTACTTTCATAATTTGTGCCTATCAAAGTATTCATTTCAAATTTGTAGTATTCTACGTTTGTAGATTTTTCTAAGCAGTTAAAACTGAAAATTCAGGCCGGGCGCGGTGGCTCACGCCTGTAATCCTAGCACTCTGGGAGGCCGAGGCGGGTGGATTGCTCAAGGTCAGGAGTTTCTCTACTAAAAAATAGAAAGAAATTAATTGGTCAACTAAAAATATATAGAAAAAATTAGCCGGGCATGGTGGCACATGCCTGTAGTCCCAGCTACTCGGGAGACTGAGGCAGGAGGATTTCTTGAGCCCAGGAGTTGGAGGTTGCTGTGAGCTAGGCTGACGCCAGAGGGTAACACAGTGAGACTGTGTCTCAGAAAAAAGAAAAACAAAAAAACCTGAAAATTCAGGGAGCATGATGTAGGAGAATGAGGCTTTGGCATAATCAGTGAATGATCCAAAATTACCTCTGATGTAGGATGAAACATATGACTGTGATTGCTATATTTTATATTTATTGTATATGTAAAATGTGTTATTTGATCTAAAACTAGTGAAGCATGCCATTTGACTTTAGATTTTATAAAAATAGCGTACTGAGCCTCCCTGATAGTTTTCATCAATATTTAGATAGGACAATAAAACAAATTTTCATCAATATTTAGATAGGACAATAAAACAAATTTTATTAAGTACAAATGCTAAATAAATAGTAAATGATGAATGGTATGAATTAGTGGAAATTTGACAAATCAGAGTGGTAAATAATCATTTTGCATAAATAATCGTACTGTGTTAGTTACTATTAGTTACTATTCTAAGTCATTTATACATATAGACTTACTGAGAGTTTAAAATGCATATATAATATAATGATTCATAGACAATGATACATTGACACATTTATAATGATATTAGGTGACACTAAAATTAGAAATAAAATGTTTTGGTATGCAATGCATGAATGAACATAAAATATTAAATAATTTTGACTTATTAAACATAATGACAAATGGACCTCATTATTCACTAGAAAACATGAGATACATATTATTTTTTGATACAGTAGAAAATTATTTAAAATGGTAATGATTTAGGCCTAAAATGTCATTAAATTTTTAAAGCAGATATCAAAAAGTCATTTTTTTAGGAGTTGTGGAATGACTATATAAATTATGAATTAATGTAATTATCCAGTAATATCTTTCCACATACAAATTTCATTTAAGTCTCTTTAAACTTCTTGATTAAATGGAAACTCTTACCTGCGATTATTTTAAAAGTCAGATATATGCTAAAGAGGTGGCATGGGGAGTGGAGTCCAGAAACCTGAGTTTAGGTAAATGATTGTACCCTCTTAGCTCATGGTTACGTAAACACAGTAATTCTGGCCATATGCAGGCGCTATTCACTGAAATGGAGTATATCTTTTCAAAGTTTGCATACAGTATAAATTAGAATTTTACATGTTAAAAAATAATCAGTCTCTGCACTTTATTGTTACTATATGGTATATCTGAAGGATAGAAATGTTCAAAATGAAAAAAAAATTGCAGTGTTTCATGAGGTACTGTTGTCTGCCAGAAAATATCTATATGAAATATTCTATTCATGTGTACACTGTGTGTATTTGTGCCTATAGAACAAATTATATATAGTGCAAAAACTTTTAGTATAGACAACTACAAATTATAAGAATCTCTAAATTCTAAATAAAAAGAAAATATGAATACTTCTCAGGAGCAAAATTAAGTAAACAGAGGAGTAATCATACTAAAAATCAAGTACTCCTTTCACTTACTGACAAATCACAATGATGTCAAATTCACATGGGTTCTATCCAACACCCAGCATGGCAATTGGAAGAAACAGAAAGAAATAAACTGACTGAAGACATCCCAAATGTGTTATCTCCCAAATGTGAGAAGTAAATTATAAATTATTAAATTATTAAGCACAAAAGGAAATCAGCTACCATGATGAAGGGTCAGAAGAAAATAGATGTCATATAAAATTCAGATATTGGAATTATGTTGTGAATATTTAAATAAATACAATAGGGAAAATAAGAAATCAAAATAATGTCAGAAAAACAAGAAAATCTAAGATTAAAGAGCCAGATTTAGACATAAACCAAAGAATAAACAATTAAAGTATAAGAAGTGAACTTAAGATACGAAGTGTGAGCTAAACATTGAATTAAGCTGAGTTGATGAGAGGACTAGACATGAAAATAGAAGGAAGGACAGTTTTAACTTTTACACTAGAATATATATTATAAAAAGAATGAAAGATAACCAAAAAATGATAATTTCTAAATTTCTAAAAATAATCTTGAATAAATCTATGAATTCAGAATTCATGTCAAAAGAGATGGAAACAACTACTTAATAGAAATAATGGTAAAATTGTAAAACACCAAGAGAAGTGAAAAAATTAAAAGCGTGAGATAGATAACCTATAAAGGTGAGAGCAAAATCTTCAAGTCTTTAATAGAAGCCAGACCATAAAAATAAAGATTAAGAGAGGTACAAAAGTATTTAGACTCTTAAAAGTAAAATTTTATATATTTTTATTGAATCAGCAAATTCTGTGATACTTGAATAATTTAACTGATGACAGAATAATCTTATTTTTTTCAGAAAAGAAGTTTTCATAACTAAGTTATTAAAAATTGATGGCACTTCCATTGCATATTCTACAGAATATTAGTTATTTTATTAGAACTGATTAGCACCAAAGAGCTGACAGTGGCATAGACATTGACAGTAAGACTCTGGACACTAGGGTGACTGGGCTGTACATGCAGAGCAGGGTGCAGGAGAATGTGATGATTGCATTTACCAGTACATGGCTATAAAGAAATTCATTAGCAGCAAGATGGTCTGGGTGGCCCTTTTCTCTGGGGAAACTCTGGTGCTCTGAAGGTGCTGGGGACACCTTTGATACCTGGACAAAAGAATCACCATGTATGCACTCAAGAGCAGCATAACTCCTACAAGGAAGACATTCCTGGATATTGTCAGTGTGAACATCACAATTCTGATGATGTAGCTCATGGGGGAAAGTGAACAATATTTATTGAGAATGAAGAGATCAGTTTGGGTCACACTGAAGGAAGCCACGGTGTTGAATATCAGGTAACTAC
Source organism: Lepilemur ruficaudatus (assembly GCA_963574885.1). Lineage (NCBI taxonomy): Eukaryota > Metazoa > Chordata > Mammalia > Primates > Lepilemuridae > Lepilemur > Lepilemur ruficaudatus. The sequence continues at coordinate 11,868 of CAUYRT010039756.1, forward strand.
TGCAGGACAAACTGAGGAACCATAAAAAGGCAAAAACATGTAGAATGTCATTTTGTATATATATTTTAAAACCTTGGCAACCAGGTGGTGCTGTGGCTTATGGTGAAGGCTCAGAAGGGAGGTGGAGCAGATGGAGAGGCCCCTCATCACCCTGTTTATATAGAAAAATGATTTAAATTTGAAGTCATTCTGAAAATTCAGGGACCCACACAGACCTGGAAAAAACCAAAACAGTACAGTGAGGAGCATCACTGTGTGGATGAGGGCCAAGTGACAGGTGATCAGATCAGTGGGCTTCCGCCTACAATCCAGGAGTGTGAAAATATGGACGAAAAAAAGGAAGGTGCTGGCTGACAGTCCAATACCAGCTTGGAAAAGAAAGGTAGTTTTCAATGGTGACATAAGTGGTAAGTGTGTTCAACTAATGGCAGAGAGGAAACATATTTCATATATCTGTAGGAAAAACCAATAGACTTCACATAATCAACATTCTAGTTTTCAATAGTCAAAATTGTCACCCACTGCCATCATTTTTACTTCACCCAGTTATTTTTAATAACTCTGACTAGCTCATATAAATTATTAAAAATACAGCCTACATACTGTTTTCTACCTAATATGACACACACACACACACACACATACACATCAAAAACCAACAAATCCATACTTGCCTGTACACAGTGCTCACTACACTCCTATTTGGCCGATGCCTTCCGCCCTTTAGAAAAAATTTCTTTTCTGTTCTGCATTCCTTCATTTAATATTTAGTACCCAAAAAACTGATAGGCTTATAAAATCACTCCACTATATTTGTAAATCTGAAATGATCAAAATTTTATGCTAAAAAAACTCAAGAAAATAAATAACTAGAATAAATTCTTGAGTCTTACATATCAACTCACTTTTACACTTTCTGTTTTTCATCTCTCTTGCATGTTTATAGACATCTGTAATTATCCCCTTACCCCTGATAATCTGGATAATCTTCCTATTGTTATATCAGCAGATTAGCAACTTGATTCTATCTGCAACTTTATTTTTCCTTTGCCATGAAACTTAATGTATTCCTAAAATCTGGAGATTAGGGGATTCGGAATTAAACATATTTGGGGAGCATGATTGCACTTACCACAAGTCTTCTGAGAATGGTAGAAATTACATGAAAAGAAAAGTGAATTAATAGTGTTAACTAACATATATTCTACTTAGGAATAGAATTAAGATAGGAGGATGATATACTACTTGGGGTAAGTCAAAGTGATATTACAAACTTTAGAAATTTTTACAAGGTTTATCAAGTAAAAATTACCTTAAAAATGCTTAACAGTATAAGTATTTCTGTGGGCCAAATCCAAGTAATGATGTCATTAAAATAATTAATGATCATAACAATTAAAAATTAATGAATAACATACAGAGCCATGAGTTCAAAATAATGTTTATAAATATACAAATAAATAACTGAGGAAGAATGGAAAGCTCATCTTTGCAGAACGCCAACAGAAGGAATAATGGAATTTGGCATTCACCGTTTTCATGTGAACAGATTATATGTGACCTCAAAGAAAATCCACACAAGTTGTATATTAATTAAAAATAGAAAAAATAATAACTTCTAGCAGAAGAATGTGGAAGACAACATTGTAACTTTGTTAACATCAGTAGTAATGTGATGGATAATGTTATCCCAATAGGATGCTCTGAGAAGGACAGGACACTCTACTGTGATATTATTGGGAAAAATAAAAATGATCTGAGTCTAATCATGAGAAACCTGAAAAACTCAAATGGTGGGATTTCAAAGAAAAATTGCCTTTGATTTTTGCAAGCAAAAAGCTGTCAAAAATTGTGGAAAGATGTAGGAACTGTTTCAGGCCAAAAGACCCTAGAGAAAGGACAGCACATTATTTTGAGACAGATCTTTTTCTATGAAGGACATTATTGGCAATGGTCCAAAATTGAAAGGGGTCTGAGAAGGAGGTGGTAGCAAATTGCAATGTTAAATTACACATTTTCATTTGGACCTTGTGATCAGAAGAGGATGTCCTGCTGTTTAAAAATTCACACTGAAGTATTTAAGAATTTTGTGGCATAGTATCTTTAACTTACTCTCAAAGTGTTCTGAAAAAAGTTAAGAGATGTTTACATACATGTATAGAAACAGAGCAAAGGAGAATGGTTAACATCAGGGACCTGTTTGAAATGTATATGGGGATTCTTTGTATTGTTGCAAATGTTTCTATATTAGGTTTGCGCAAAAGTAATTGTAGTTTCAGACCATGGATTTGAAATCATTATAACTAGGCTCAAACACATCTTTATTAATCAAAATGGGAACCATTACAGTCAACACATTTTTGCCAACAAGAAATAAGTTTGTTCATTCCAGTAGTGTAAAAATCCATGCATGCTTTGGGATTTGACAAACTGCTGGAAAGCATTTTCTGCATCCTGCTGGTTGTGGAAGTGTTTTCCCTGCAGAAAGTTGTGGATATTCTTGAAGAAGTGGTAGTTGGCGAGAGGTCAGGTGAATATGGTGGAGGAGACAAAACTTCGTACCCTAATTCGTTCAACTTTTGAAGCATTGGTTGTGCAACATGTGGTAGCTGTCGTGGAGAAGAATGGGGCCTTTTCCGTTGACCAGTGCCGGCTGTAGGCATTGCAGTTTTCATTGCATCTCATCCATTTGCTGACCATACTTCTCAGGTGCAATGGTTTTGCCGGGATTCAGAAAGCTATAGTGGATTAGACCAGCAGCAGACCACCAAACAGTGATCATGATCTTTACTTTGGTTTAAGTTTGACTTTGGGATGTGCTTTGGAGCTTCTGCTCAGTCCAGCAACTGAGCTGGTCATCTCTGGTTGTCATATAAAATCCACTTTTTCTTGCATGTCACAATCCAGTTGAGAAATGGTTTGTTGTTGTGTACAATAAGAGAAGATGACACTTCAAGAGACGATTTTTTTGATTTTCGGTCAGCTCATGAGGCATCCACTTATTGAGCTTATTCGACTTTCCAATTTGCTTAGAATGTCAAATGACAGTAGAATGGTTCATGTTGATTTCCTCGGCAACTTCTGTAGTTGTAAGAGGATCAGCTTCAATGATTGCTCTCAATTGGTCGTTGTCAACTTCTGATGGCTGGCCACTGCACTCCTCGTCTTCAAGGCTGTAGTCTCATTTGCAAAACTTCTTGAACCACCACTGCACTGTATGTTTGTTCGTTAGAAGTTCCTGGGGCCAAATGCGTTATTGATGTGCTTTATGACCTATTTTGAACTCGCATAAGAAGATCTCTTGAATTTGCTTTTGTCTAACATCATTTCCATGGTCTGAAATAAATATAAACAGCAAGTAATAAGTCATTAGCAAAAAAAAAAGTGAGAAATGTGCATTAAAATGATGTGTAACATAATCACATTTAAGAATGTATTCTAATATCAAATGGCAAATTTCAACAGTGCTAAAACTGCGATTACTTTTGCACCAACCTTAATAGTTTTTTATTTCAAAATAAAAAAATTAAAATGTATACTTTAGAAAAAAGAAATTAAACAATTAGAAAGAAAATGTAGAAAATAAAATTTATAAATTATTGTAAGTAATAGCACATTATAGTAACATATAAGAGCATAACTAGACTTTAAAAATATAGACAGATTTCTTGAGGGAATATCAAAAATAATTTTCAGTGCAATGAAATAAGAAATATAAAAATACTGGAAATTCATAATTGTCTATATTGAAAAAATATTAAATCAGAAAAAAGAATGGTTAAATGTGTAACTATAGGATATTTATCTAAAATAAACTACTTATTTTGTAAAAAAATATTACTAATATTAACTGTATAAGAAAGAGTGCGGGGGGAAAAAAGGGAGGACAAGGGGTGAAGGGGAACGCGGGTGCGGCAGGCCCACGAGGAGGTCAGCTGCTCCTCCCTGTGGAGCCAGGTCTCCAAGATAGGGGTCGCCACAGAGGATAAGAAAATTGATAGGAAGTAGAGAGAAATAAAAGAATACACAGAGACTGAGGTATAGTTTATAGTTTTATATAAAGAGATCAGAATAATCACAGCGGGGGACTCTGGCGACTAGATCATTGTCTCCGTGCATGATCTAGCAACATGGTTAGATTCACACAGGTTTTTATAATCACAGGTCTCAATTACTAGTTGTAGGGGTTACACATTTGCATATCAGGGAATGCAGTTG
>CAUYRT010039757.1:0-18098 GCA_963574885.1 Lepilemur ruficaudatus
ACTCTGGGAGGCCAAGGCAGGAGGATCGCTCAAGGTCAGGAGTTCGAAACCAGCCTGAGCAAGAGTGAGACCCCGTCTCTACTAAAAATAGAAAGAAATCAATTGGTCAACTGAAAATATATATAGAAAAATTAGCTGGGCATGGTGGCATATGCCTGTAGTGTCAGCTACTCGGGAGGCTGAGGCAGGAGGATCACTTGAGCCCAGGAGTTTGAGGTTGCTGTGAGCTAGGCTAATGCCATGACACTCTAGCCCAGGCAACAGAGTGAGACTCTGTCTCAAAAGAAAAAAAAAAAAAAAAACAGACGCAGTCCTGCTTAGGGAGCTCTATGTCCAGCTCCAAACACTCAGCTTCCTACGCTCCCTTGCTGTGGAGGGAGGCCGCGGGGATACCGTTCTCATCAGCGACTTGTAAGCAGAAATCGGTGCACGGCGCTTCTGGGGAAGCTTGCAAAACGAGGGAGACTTGGCCCTTTATCCCTCTTCTTCCTTCTTGGGTGGTACGTGTGAGACGAATCCACGGGGAAAGGCTGACAGGAGGAACAGCAGCCAGATGATGGCACCATCCTCAGATGGCCAGATTGTTGCAAAGTGAGATAAAAGCTGCTGGCATCAAGTTTCTGTGACGCACAGCAGAGCGCAATCCCTGTATGATGTGTGGTCCTACTCCTTTCCCTTTCCGTGAGCCAATAAATCCCTCTGTGCGCATGCTGGTTTGGGTTGTGTTCTCTGTTATCTTAAAGAGAAAAAAAATCCCATTTCTGCCTCTGAGGTGGTGTCGCTTGACTCATCAGGCATACGACTTCTTCTTGCACCTGTGAGACAAGGCGAGCAACCCTCGTCCCTTTAAGAGAAAGAAGATGATCATTCTTGTGGCAGAAGAGGATCACCCTCTGCCTGAAGAGAACATCGAAGCAGGAGGCGGACAGAAGAAGAAAGTCATGCAAGGGGGCACGGGGAGCCTTAAGGGGAGCAGAAAGTTGGTTCTGGCTGCAGAAGGAGATGAAGTCTCCCTTCACCCGGTGTCTGGGTGTCTGGGGCTGTTGTCTGGGTCACAAAAATAATTTTGATGACTCAATAGCCAAGCTATGTAGGGGAAGCTCCTACATAGCAAACTGTAGTTGGCCCTTACTCTTCCAAGGCATGTGAAGAACTGCATTCTTTTCAAACTAGGCCTCTTCAAACTTTTCCTTTTTCCTGGAAAAGGCCAGAGAGGGGAGGTGTGGGGAGGAGGATTAACGTGAGCATGAGCAAACTGTGAAGTCAGTAAGATTTGAACGTCTGTCCTGATTCTGCACTGAATTTCTGATGTCCCTGAGCAATGTATTTCATTTCTCTGAGACTCAATTTCTTTATATATAAAATGGTGATGATCATAGTAATCTCATAGTATAGTTGCAAGGATTAAATGAGCTAATCAAATATGAAGGAATGAGGTAAGATGTACCCATTGGGGGAAGCTGGGTAAGGGGTACATGGGACCTCTGTGTCCTGCTACCTTTCCAAATTATTGTGAGCCTATGATTGTTTCAAAATTAAAGTTTCTTTAAAAAGTTTTAAAATACAGGAAGGAGGGCACTTTAGAATGATAGGGCAAATCCACACTGAATACCTCATTGTTCAACTTCAGCGAGTTACAAAATTGATGATACAGTGTTGCATTTGCAGGAATATAGTTAACAATACTTATAATTTGTTGCAAAGTGTCACTTACGATAGTAGCTTTAGCACAGAGATTTTGCTGATACAATATACAATGAACAGAAATGAGAGCATCTGGATCTGTTAATACTTTAGATACTGGTCTCGGGGAGAGGGGCCTGGTGGAGAGTCACTGGGCAACTCCAGTGGTTCAGCTCAACCCAGCTCTTCAGGCTTCTCCTTGTCCTCCCCCTGCAGAGGTGGAGGGAGAATGGTAGGAGGTGATGCGCCTGAGAGGAGACTTTGTATCTTACAGAAAGTTCCAGAAAGGCCCAGAGACAGAGAGTGTTGTCTTTGTCCTCTTTCTAACAACTTTCCTGAGAGGAATGCTGGGGGTGGGGGATGCTGGGCAACCCGTTTGGAGGGTAGGGAGGTCGGGACCGTGCGTGGAAACCCGTGTGGCCGGCCTCCTGCCGCTCTAAGGAGCACGACCCTGGAGGAGGCCAGAGCTTCACATGGCCCAGTCTGTGCAGAGCAACGTGGAAGAAAACAAAAGTCTCACAGTCACGAATCATTTAAAAGCTCTGCAATCTTCACTTGATATCGCCAAGAGCATTAAAAGGGGTCTAATTAATAATTCATAGAAAATTCCATTTCCTTTCCCACGACACCTTCCCATCTTCTCAGTCCTATTGCCAGCTGCCAGGAAACTATACACAACCCCACACCCAGGACTTGTGGATTTTCGTCTCTTCCCTCCTTCCTATATCTTAAAACTTTTTAAAGAAACTTTAACTTTGAAACAATCATAGGCTCACAAGAATTTGGAAAGGTAGCAGGACGCAGAGGTCCCATGTACCCCTTCCCCAGCTTCCCCCAATGGGTACATCTTACCTCATTCCTTCATATTTGATTACCTCATCTAATCCTTGCAACTACACTATGAGGTCACTATGATCATCACCATTTTATATGTAAAGAAATTGAGTCTCAGAGAAACGAAATACATTGCTCAGGGACATCAGAAATTCAGTGCAGAATCAGGACAGACGTTCAAATCTTAGTGACTTCACAGTTTGCTCATGCTCACCTTAATCCTCCTCCACCCTGCACCTCCCCTCCCTGGCCCTCTCCAGGAAAAAGGCAAAGTTTGAAGAGGCCCAGTTTGAAAAGAATGCAGTTCTTCACATGCCTCGGAAGAGTAAGGGCTGTTCAGGGACGGGTATAAGCCAAAATTTTATCTCTGTGAGAACAGTTAGTTAAATTTTATGAAGAACAGAATCAGCAATGTGAATTATTGAAAAAAGATTTCTATAGGAATGCAGCATTTCTGTGTGATACGTCAAATCAAAATGACTTGAATATTTCTTTGCAAGGTAAAACTAAGTCTATGCACATAGGTGGCAAAGAAAGCCAAGCATTTTGAAAAAAGCTATCTGTTTTCAAAGCACTTCTTCTTCAAAAGGAAATTTCATATGAACATTTTCTCCAGTTAGCAAAGGTCACTGATGAGCAGGATGATATATTCGAATCATTTGAGAAATATGCAGCTGTCATAGACCTATTAATTGGAGAATACAATGAAAGGTTCACTGACTTTGAGAATCATGACATCACACTCAAATTAACATTTCAGCCTCCCCTGATTGATATCACCAAAGCACCTAAAGAACCACAGATGGAATTAAGCTCTCAGTAGATGACATTTTAAAGTCATTGTTTGATGCTAAGAAAGATCCAATTGAAATATGGAAAAATGCAGAATACCCACGCCTTCAGCAACTTGCCCAAAAAATGCTTTCTTGCTTTTTAGCCACTTATTGCTGTGAATTTACATTTTCCTACCTAGCCCAAATCAAGATGCCCATGAGGTCACAAATGACTGATCCCCATCTGGAGGATCAAATGAAACCGTGGACCTCCACACTACAACCAAATATTCAAATGCTTTCCAACAAAAAGCAGACACAACAAGTCATTAAAAGCTTAGTTAACTTTAAAATTAACAAATGGTTTTCATTTTTTGAAGTTATTAAGTATATAGTAGTTAGATTTTTACAAAATAATGTACATTTTAAAGTATATCTAGGCCAGGCACAGGGGCTCATGCCTGTAATCCTAGCACTCTGGGAAGCCGAGGCAGGAGGATTGCTTGAGCTCAGGAGTTCAAGACCAGCCTGAGCAAGAACGAGACCCTCTCTCTACTAAAAAAAGAAAATATTAGCCAAGCATGGTGGCGCATGCCTGTAGTCCCAGCTTCTTGAGAGGCTGAGGCAAGAGAATAGCTTAAGCCCAGGAGTTTGCGGTTGCAGTGAGCTAGGCTGATGTCACAGCACTCTAGCCTGGGCAACAGAGCGAGACACTTTCTCAAAAATAAATAAATAAAAAGTATATCTAATGGAAGTTTTTTTGATTGTGGCCTTATTTGATTAACAGCTAAATTAATGTAGCCTTCCAATGTGAAAATATTCTCCACCCCTGCCTGCTCTTGTCCCATCTACCTCACCTGGGGTTTTGTCACTAGTGGAAAGTTCTGTGTCTCCACCTGAGAACATGTTATTCCCTGTGCCAAGGTGCTGAATTAGACATCAAGAGGTTGATGGAGCAGCACAGAACGGGAGCAAAGCGTGGTCTGAAGCGGTGTGACAGCCAGGCGGATGATCCTGCTCAGCAAAGCCAAGCCTGTCCCCCTCACACAGTGAGAGGTAGTCATTCTCAGCAGGGACGTTAAAATGTGGTCTCTGCGGGTGCATTGTCTGCTTTCAAATTCAGATCCACTGTGTGTAACCATGTGGCCTTGGGCTGGCTACCTCTCTGGGTAGCAGTAAAGCGCTCCTTTATAAAGTGACACTTTACAGTGTCATCTGTAAAGTGAAAAAATGAAAAAAAAAAAGTACCTAGCTCTCAGGGCTGTGATGAGAATTAGGAGAATTAAATGAGATAATACGTGAATATATGTGACGTGCTTAGCCCACGGCCTGGCTAAGCTGGCTAAGATACGTATATAGTAAGTGTATCCTAACTTCAAGCTGTGATAATTAACGGTGATAAAAAGCATCAGAACAAATCAGTACTAGGCTGAACACTGCTGTAAGTTGGGGGTCACTTAGAGTAAATCTCCCAGCCTCTCCGGATCCCTGCTTCCTGCTCTGAAAAATGAAAGGGTTGAAGCAAGGGTAGAGACTTTTTTTTTTTGCCAGCTCCATTGCTGTCAAAGAGCCTTCTATTATAACAATCTCAGAGACCTGGAGGGACAGTCTGAGCCACTCCCTGCTAAGAAGCTGTGGCTGCTTGGAGACACAGTTTTCAGTGCCTCAGTAAACTGTACCACCTCCGGGGAACTCTCCAGCCCAGGGAAGGCTGCTGAGTGACAGAGCTTTTCAAGGTATTTGGCTGGAGCTGTGCTGACTCAAACAGTCGGCACAGTTTTCTGTCCTGAAGGTAACAAGAACGCCCCTGCCAGTCCCCAGAGAGAAAGCCCTGTAAGCTCGTGTATGGGGGTGGAACTTCCATAGAATTCTAGAATGTCAAAGCTGGAAAAGCTCTTAGGCAGTTTCTAGTTCAGGGGTTTTTAAGGCACATCCTGTGACTACTTCGCAGGCCCACAAACTATTCATCTTCATGTCATTTTGTATACCCGAAGCTATGTTTAACATTGCAAGTCAAAAACAACAAAGACACCTAAATCAGTCACTCATCAAGTTTGAACACACCAGAGATCAAAGTCCGTTAATGTGTCATGGCAGGTTCTGCTCTTTGTCCCTTTTTTCCTTTGGTGTGGAGACTACAATTGACCATCGCCACCCGGATTAAAGATGACATTTCCCAGCCTCTCCTGCAGCCAGGTAAGGCGACGTGATTAAGTTTCAGTCAATGGGATATAAGTAACGGTTGTGAGTGCCACTCCTGGGGGGTTCCATAAAGAGAGGTGTCATGCCTTTCATCTCAGCCCCCTTCTTGCTGGCTTTAGCATGGACTTGGTGGTGGACTCAATGGGCCACCTTGGGCGTTGGATTGACATGAGTGCTTGATACTCACTGAGTCCCCTACTGCCGACGGACTTACATCGAGTTCCCTGAACAGACCACTCACCTCCAGACTTCATTTACATGATACAGACATACACTTCTATCTTAGTTAGGTCACTTCTATTTTGGGTTTTTTGCCTTTTGCAGCCAAACCGAATTGACAAGTTTGTGTTCTCAGGGATTGACTTTATGATGCATTAGTAATGTAATTTTTTAAAAAATATTTTTATTTAATTTTTTTTTAGAAATTGGGTCTTACTATGTTGTCCAGGCTGATCTCAAAATCCTAGGCTTAAGTAATCCTCCCACCTCAGCCTCCCAAGTATCCAGAATTATAGACACATGGCACTGTGCTCAGCAGTAATATAATATTTTTACAGTTTATGGAATAATCCTAAGGAAAACCACTCAGATCAAGAAATAAAATCTTGCAGCCACCCCAGAAACACTCTCTGTGTGCCCTGCCCCAATTGCAACTACCTCCTTCCTTCTAAAAGCAACCTCTGTCCTGACTTGTATAGTAAACACTCTCTGTTACACAGTAATGACATAACAGTCCCTTAAAAACATGTTGGTTGAAGACTACTTTTATCTGTTTTATATGGGATACTGCTTAAGACTCTGCTTGACAAAAGGCTTCTTCTGATCAAAAAGTTGGAACAGCTGAAATAGTCTAAACCCCTCATATTATAGAGGAAGAAAACGAAGTCAGACAGTGGAAAGACCTCTCTTTTTTTAATTGACAAATAAACATTGTATGTATTTATGGTGTACATGATGTTTTGATATATGTATACACGGAATAGGATTTTCTGTGATCCATCAGCAAATTAGTGGCAGACTGGACTCAGGTTCTCTCTGGCTTTTTAGCATTTCATTTCCCAGGGCATTTCAAGGGGAGCAACCCTACATACAAGGTATCAGCCTTGTCCAATGACTCAGGATGGAGAGACTTGCGAATACAGCCTCTAGTACAAGGCATTCCATCCTCAACCAGCGCCAAACACGAATCTCAGGAGAAATAGGCTACCAAGGACCCTGACCATGACTCTTCCCAGATGGCTTTGCATCTTTACCCAAAGGAATGCATCAGCAAAGGTGGCGTCAGACAAACAGCCACACAGTGGAGATGCCAGTCAGATTGAACTGAACTTCCCAGGCCTCCTTACAACTCTGCATTGGGACATCTCTCCTGCTGTGCCGGGTGCACTGAGCCTGACCCGCACAGGCCATCAGAGGTCACCATGGGTTAAAGGTGATGCTGAGTCTCTGGAGACCAGCGATGTCATGCAGAGATGCAGAGTGGAGCACACCCAAGCTCTCCTGCTGTCTCTGTCAGGCTGTTCTGCCCAGCTGGAGGCTGTGCCTAAGTCAATTTCAGGAGAATCCTTCATGCTCAGGAAAGTCATTTATTTTATATTGTGAAAGATGCCCATCATGCTCTTGTGTAGGACGTGGCCCTGTCCAAGGTCTCTCCTTGGCTAGATTCTATAGCCCTCTCTGTCCTAGATTCTTAGAAGTTTTGGGGTCAGGCCTGTTGGCTTCTGCCTTATCGTATAGGTTAGAATTAGCAAGCAACCTTTAGCAAAGATGTTATTATTTGTTCTGTGGGAGGGGGAAGATGTTCTAAGGACTAGAAGTTTGGAGAATGATGCGCACTTTATCTCCTTTTTTGAAAGTCTCAAGTACAGTATTAGCATATCGAAGGCTCTGAGAGTTCCTACCATAAACAATTTTGCCTGATTTTAATAGGCCTGGCATGTCCCAAACTTTGTTTGACTTTGGGACCTTGTGTTTCACTAATAACATTCTGTCCAAAACAGTTTGGCAAGTGATACTGCAGCCCTTTCATGGATAAAGGAGGCATTAATACACATAGGATAGGCAACATCACTGGAAAATCACCTTTCTGGCCCAGGTAGCCCATCTCTCTGGAAAAGTACTAAATTATCCCAAACTCAGTAAAAAAAAAAAAAATCCATTTTTAATAGCCCTAAGAAGCAACTGCAGAACTGATCTAAACCTGCCCAGTCTGGGGTGGGTTCCCGGGAGAGAGCTGGCTGGGACCTGCAGCCTGGCACCAGACCTATTGTACCAAGAGCCCTGGCCAGCCAGCAGCCACCCAGTGTGTGTCTGGACTTGTTTTTCCTTCCTTTCCCTGCTCCTTTTAGAACAGAGCTGAATGGCTCCAGTCTCTCAGGCCTGCTCCCAGCCAACACTGGACCCCTCCAAGTCTGGCCGACTCCTCTCCCACTGCCTTGATAAACAACCCCCTTCAAGCTGGGAACCACAGCATTGGGCTGTTTTTCTCTCTCGTGCACCCCAGGAAGCCTCTCCTCTTTGCCTGGGCTTCCTTCCCAGGGCCTTGGCTGACAACCCATTTTAAAGCCATCCTTCGCCCAGTCAGTCACCTGAAGAAAAAGGGACTCATAGAAAGCCCAAGATGAAAGACTCTTTAATCCTGTGGCTTTTTGAGTTTTGTTTTTAGCAGGAAAACCTTATTTTCAAAGCAAATGATTACGCAGGATTTACCAGTTTATAGAACGGATAAATGAGGACATTTATGGCAGGCTTGTTTATTACAGCAAAACACTGGAAAGAAACTAAATGTCCATCAGTAGAGAACAGGTTTAATGAAACTATGGAGAAATCATACAATGGAATACTATTCAGCCATCTAAAAGCATGAGGCCACCAGGGGAGCAGCCACGTTGCAGGTACCAGAAAGGCAGGGAAGCAGGGGGTAGTTCCTGCACAAGGAAGTCCAAGCGTGCACTGCCATAGCTGTGATCCAAGGGATGGAGAAGCCACGGCCACCACCGCTTCTCAACATCTATGAAGCTAGTGAGTAGACACGGTAGCACTGCTGCCCTATAACCCAAGTCTCCATGCTGGGCTGGAACAGCTAAAATCTGTGGGACAGTGGCTCTTCCTGATTTTCTCCTTCCATCTAGCAGAAGTAAATCCAATTAACAAAACCTAATTTTTCGATGAGAACCTTAGCTACAAGGAATCAATGCAAGGTTTGGCTTTGCAGCCTCGCATATGGGAAAGCACGCAGGAAAGAGGTCGAGATGGAGGTGGAGTGCCAATGAACTATATGAGCCACTCTGTAGGAGATTAGCTAAACAAATGAGGGTACGTTCTCACAGCGGAATGCTTTCCAGCCATTAAAATCAGTCTGGTTTTTAGCCATCAAGTATTTTCCAGCCATATAAATAATCAAGAAGGGACAAATCCTCTTAGAAGAATTCCAAATAACATATTCAAAATAATAGATGCAGATTCTTCCCCTTCCAGGAGGTGGGATTATTTCCCCACGCATCTCTGAATGTGGCTGCACTCAGGGACTTGCTTCCTAAGAATACAGTATGAAAGGAAAAAGGGTAACTTTACATGGAGGCACCTGTGCTACCTTAACGCTGTGGTCAAAGTCAACATTGACAGGTGGATATCATGTATCCCCTGAGATGATGTGGCAAGAGGGACAATTTACTGCTGTGTATGCTCTTCCCCTAACACTAGTCCAATCGAGAGATAAACATCAGACGAACCCAACCAGAGGGACAGTCTGTGAAATACTTGCCCAGTATTCTTCAAAACTATCGAAGTCACGAAAAACAAGGAATGATTGATAAACCATCAAGGATCAGAGGAAATTAAGGAGAGCTGATGATGAAATGCAATGTGGGACACTGGACTGGATCCTGGAACAGAAATAGGACATTCATGGGAAAACTGGTAAAATCCAAATAACATTTGGAGTCCAGTTAATAACAATGTAACCAGGGTACCGGTTAGATCTTAGTTTTGACAAATATACTGTAGTTATATATTAATACTAGAGAAAGCTAAGTAAAGGGTATCTGCGGACACTCTGGACTATCCTTACAAGCTTTTTTATAAATCCAAAATTATTCCAAAATTAAAAGTTAACTTTTCCAAAAAAGGCATAAATGTTGCACTGAAATGAAAATTAAATTTGATATGAAAATGTGTTCATGAGCTATTTAGTGAATGAAACAGGTCATAAAACATCAATACTAATAAAATGGTTAGCCCTTATTGAGTGCTTCCTGCATGCTAGCCTCTGTGCTAAATGATTTCTGTGGATTGTCTCATTTAATTCTCAGAAACACCCTGGGATGTAAATGCTATTATCCCCAATGTACTGGTGGGGAAACAGTAGCCTAGATAGGTTAAATAACTCACCAGTAAGCTATGGAGCTGGGATTTGAATCCACACAGTCTAACTCCAGAGGCTGAGCTTTGAAATAGTACCATATATCACCATTTATGCTTAGTTATACTGTGTATATTACATAAGCCTAAAAATTACATCCTCCAAATAGTAAAAGAGGATTTTCTTTGTCATATGGAGATTATGGGGACAGGAGGAGAGGCTGTTACATACGTAAGATTATTTTAATTTTTTACAATTATCCTGTATTATTATAGTAAGTCAGATATTTCCATTAATAATAACAACAATAAATGAAGCGTTGGACTTTTTATTTCTAAGGCCTGTCCAGTTCTAACTTCCTAGAATTCCCAAGAGCCCTGACATCTCTGAGGGTTTGGTCCGAGGGAGAGGCAGAGGCCTGAGGTGGCGGTCGGAGCATCACTCAGCCCTGGAGGTGAGTTGGAGCTTTTAGAGACTCCAGGCTGCGCTGCCAGCCTCAGCCTTCCCCTTCTCCCTCCAGCCCTCCTTGCCCTCTCTATGGCTTTTCTGGCCTCTCTAATTACTAGGAGCACAAAGAGAACCACTGCTAATGTTCAGGCAAAAAAGCAGCCGTATACCCACAGATGGCTGCCTCCGTGAGGGCTGTTACCAAATTGGACCCTGGAAGGGACTGTGACTGAGGACAGCATAGGGGCCAGGCCTGGTGCTGAGGCAGGCTCAGTCCTTCCACAAACTGGCAAGACTCAGGGACACATTCTCAAAAGTGTGAAACAGAGAAGCCAGGCTTGAGTGAGCATCTGCCACCGGTGCTCCACGCGCATTGCCTGTAAGGTGGGTGCCACCCAGGGCCACATCCCCGGAGGAGATGGATGGAACAGCCCCCAGATTCCCTCCACGTGATAACCTCCAGCTCTCTCAACGCAGCCCAGCTCTCTCCAAGGGGTCCCACAGCTGCGTGTCCTTTTCCATGTTTTCTCAGCTTCCACTAGCAAAGAGCCATCAATCAAGGGGCTAGTGACCTGATAATTCAAAACTCTGCTCTTGAGGAATGGCTGAGGAAGGGAGTTCAGGACATTCCTTGCGGAGTAGAGGAGGGAGGGGTGGTGGGATGGGAAAGGGAAAGACTTCTGCCTCTGAGGATCCGGTGCAGTTAAGGGCTAGACTGTCGCCCTGGGAGATGGCGGTGGGTTCAACGTCAGCACTTCCCTGGCAGAGCTGTCCAGAGCGTGCAGCTGGCGGTGCCCCTCTCAGGTCCCCTCCATTCCTGAGGCCCTGCAATGAGGACAACAGTAGCCACGCTGAGTGCCTTCCACGCGCAGGCATCATCTCACCTTGCTCTAGGAAGGTATTATTATTCTCATTTCACAGGTGAGAAAACTGAGATCCTGGACAGTGGAGCAACTTGCCCTAGTTCACACAGCTGGTAAACAGTCTGTCTGTCTGCACAGCCTGTGTTCTGATCCAGGATGCAGCCTGCTTCTGGGGGTCTGGGCATCTGTTGTTCTAAAAGGATTAAGATCCTAAGAGCCCATGAGAAACAGGCCAATAAGAGGTGGCACCCTTATTTCCAGAGCATTTGAGATTTTTCTTCAAGGCTCCAGTATCTAGTCATGAGATTTGCCCAGCGACATACAGATTTTCCCTCTCTCAGGAAGCAGATTAGAAGACTTGTCCACTTAAACCAAGTGGCCACAGACCCTTAAGACATGGAAATCTAAAAGCAGCTCTGATGGACACTCCCAAGAAATTACAGACTTTGGCTTTTTAAGAGACTCTCACTAATTAAAGGAGAATGCCGGGAGAGAAGAGGGTGGTTTCCTGAGCAACTTGTCCCACATGGCACAATCCTTGAGGCTCCATTTTTACTTCTCATAGTCTGCCAGGGTCAAAGGGTTCTAGATGTGAAGTTTTTCAAACTTCCAGTGATATCACTGTGAAACTTTTGGGTCAAACAATACACTATTTATGGAATGCCATTATCAGGAATCAGACACATGATGGTCTTAATTTTCACAATAGTCACGGCAGGTACTGTTATAATCCTCATTTTCCAGATAAGGAAACAGTTCTAGAAAAGAATCAGTAACTTTTCCAAGGTCACACAGTTATTAAGTGGTGGGGGGGGAATTTGAATCCAGATCTGAAGTCCAGAACACGGCTTAATACTGCTGGGCTGCAGGAGGAAGCCCAGTAGATAAAACAAAGAGCTGAGCTGTCTTGACTTGGGTTTGTGTGTGTTGGGTTGGAAGAGTCCAGCCCACTGAGACTCTCCTGTGTACCTTGTGGGGCTGGTGGGGAACCTCTCTAGCACCAGAGCAGCTTAAAGAACTGGGAACAACTCAAGCGTCCATCAACAGAGGAATGAATCACACCTTGTGGTGCATCTATACAATAGAATACTTACTACTCAGGGATAAAAAGAAATGAACTATTGATACCTACAACAACATGGGTAAATATCAGAATAATTACGTGGAAAGAAAAAAGCCAGACGAAAATGAGTACACACTGCGATTGCATTTATATAAAACTCGAGAAAATGCAAACTAATTGATAGTGACAAAAAACAGATCAGTGGTTACTTGGGAATGGGGAGAGGATGGGAGGCATTGCCAAGGGGCATGAGAAAACTTTTTGAGATTATTAATATGGTCATTATCTTGATTGTGGTGATGGTTTCACAGGTGTATGTGTGTATAAGATATATACATTCAAAAGTATACACTTTAAATATGTAGTTTATGGAATAAAATTCTACTTCAAAAAACTGTTAAAACAGGCTATCATGCTTACCTCACATGTGAAAAGTCCCGGGTTTGAAACTGGGTAGAAACACCCCCCCACACACACACACAAATTAAAACAAACATCAAATTGGCTGGGTGCAGTGGCTAACATCTGTAATCCTAGCACTTTGGGAGGCCGAGGCAGGAAGATCTCTTGAGGCCAAGAGTTTGAGACCAGCCTGGTCAACATAGCAAGACCCCATCTCTACAAAAAACAGAAAAATCAGCTGGGCATGGTGGTGTGCACCTATAGTCCCAGCTACTTGGGAGGCTGAAGCAGGAGGTTTGCTTGAGCCCAGGAGTTTGAGGTTGCTGTGAGCTACGATGATGCCACTGCACTCTGGTGCAGTTGACAAAGCAAGACCCTGTCTCAAAAAAAAAAAAAAAAAAGATTAACTCGACCAATGCCTACTGAGCACCTACCGTGTGTGAGGGTCTGTCCTAGTCCATACCTTTTGGAGACTAGGTTAGGATGGAATGAGACAGATGGGAGGGCATGACACTTAATAAGCATCCCCAAAATGGTAACCACAACTCATCCATCAATACTTCCCAAGTGCTTTTTCTGTGTGCCGAAGGACTAGATGCTTGGCCTGATCCTTGAGGACGGGAAAGATACGTGGATGGAAAGCTTTTCCACAACACAGAAGCTTGCAAGATAGATGCTTTGAGGGCCAAGAGCCAGAAATAAATTACTTCCAGTTGCAGGGAGATTTCATGGAGGCTATGGTATGTAATAAGGGAGGGAAAGGAATTTGTACATGGAGAGAGGGGCCGCTGGCGGCAGATATCATTCCATTCACGGGGCAACATGAGCAAAAGCAGGACACCTGGGGGGCAGGCTGGCTGCAGTGAGAACAGGGAGTGCCTGGGCAGGTGGGCTGGGGCCAGGTGCTGGAGGAAGTCCTGAGCCACACGTGGACACATCTGCTGCCCATGCCCAGCCCTGCAGAAGCCCGTGCTCTGCTGTGAGCTCACTTGCTCCATGGACAGCCGCTGGGGCTGGTGGTAGGCTGGGGAGCTTCCCCAACCCCTCTGGGGCCTCGAAGAACAGAGCCAAATGCCTCAGCTGGAAATGTGGTGTAGAGTCAAAGGAAATGAGCTCCTTGGAGCACCACTCACTCTAAGAGGCACCAGTGTCTCAGACCTTGGGCGTTCCCAGTGGGCCAGCCAGCCTAAACCAGGACTCCTGGGGAAACTGGAAATGGAAAAAATCACGTTTGTCTTCCCATAGCCCACAGAAACGGTCAAGCTTCTCTGTGGATGAGCAAGTCCAAAGGACACCGCCACCTGGTGGCTAAGAAACCCACATACCTCAAGGGCTGCGAAGGAGTCCCTGTGCCCCCAAGGGACCATAAAGGCAGAAATGGCCTCAGACTTGTTTAGGACTTTCATAACAGGACTAAAATTATGCTAGCACACCAGTTTAGAAATAAAGTCTTACTTCTGCCTAGTAAGTCCCTTGAGGTGCAGGCATTACACATTGTGCAGATGAGGAAACTGCCTCCGGGAGAGATTAGTGACTGGTCCAAAGTCATGGCTGGCCCAGTGCAGAGCCAGGTCTTCTCCAGCAGTGTTGGGTCCCCAGTATGTGCCCAACAAATGGTCAAAGTAGTGGTTTTCAACATGTGGTCCCCAAAACCTTTTCAGAAGGTACATGAGATAAAGACAACTTTTGTAAGATGTCTTTTCCTCTTTCTCCTAGCAACTGGACGGTGATGTTTCCAGAGTCTAAGTGACATGCAGTGACCTCATCTAGTCCAGATGGCAAAAAGGATGTGTGCTTGGGTATTCGTGTGTTTTTAAAATTCCTATTTTAATTTCTAATACAGTATAATCCACATAACTGAATGTTTGAGATCCTCAATAATTTTTCAAAGTATATAAGATTAAAAAGTTTAAGAACTGCTGGTTTAAAGAAAAACACTAAAAAAAATTTAAGCTACACAAATGAAAACATTCCCTTTGTTTTGACATAATTGAGTCAACTCTGTGAAGCACTAATTCTTAGCCTGACTGTAATTCTAATTGCCATTTCTACAGATCTTTGACTAACATACAAAAATAAGTGAGTAGAAAATGCTTCCTGAGTGATTTCTAACTGGCGAATACTACTCTAACTGGTTCACATGTATCACCTCATTTAACCCCTACAACCACCATCTGCAGCGGTGCTATTATCACATTTTATGCCTGTGGACCCCGAGAGGTGAATGGCCCCGCTGGGCGGTCCTGGAGCTCGCACTCTATCCCAGGCAGTCTGTCTCCACAGCCTCTTTCCACTATTCTAACTGCCTTAGCACGTGATGTAGCTTAAATGCAATTCACCTGATGGACAAAGGTTTTCCAAAATGGGGAGCCTAAGCAGGCGACATCAAGACCACACGAGACAACATCTCCAACAAAAGCAGCTCGACTTTATTGCAGGGAAGCCAGGAAGGAGTGGGGTAAGTGAGGGTCTTTGCAGAAATGTCATTGCTCAGCAGGACTGTCAAGTCCCAGGTCTGTCTGGAAGCCAGGAAGATCAGCAGCCTAGGAGAAATGAAAAGTCAGGTGGAACAAAGGCGCCATCTGCTGCGGACATGGTGACATTGCAAAGCAGCAAAAATTGCACTAAGAAGCAGTGGTTGAGGTGGAAAGCCAGGGTGCAGGAGCAGGACTAGAACCCCAGCGTCCAGCCCTGCACACCGCTCCCACCAAGTATGTTACACCCGGGTTGGCCGGAACCCATTAACGTTGCTAAGCCAATCACTGCTGAAGCCCCCTTCTGGGGAACTCCCAGGGCTGGAGGGGTACCCGGCCAACAGTACTCCCTTGTCCTGTTTCAGTTTATGCTGGGAAGGCAATGGACAAAATCACGAGCGAACAAATCCACCAAGAGCCAGACAATCAAGGTGACTTCATAACCAATAAACACTTTATCCCTGTGCTTCCCAGACCTGGCTTCAAATCGGTCACTAGGGAGCCTCTTAAAACAGACTTTAAAAACAGACGCTGCCTGAGTGTACCGAGTACTGCCACCTGCATCTGGGGGAGCCTTTCCCTGCTACACACGGTTACTGAAACACGTACAGATAAGATTATATGGTGTCTAGGATTTGCTTCAGAATAATCTGGTGGGGGAGTGAGGCATAAATGAAGCAATGATGAGAGTGATCTAGTAATTCTTGGATCTGGGTCCTTGAGGATTCATTTTACAACTCTGCTCACATAAGTTTGAAAAGCTTCCTATAACAGAAAAGCTAAACTAAACAAAGACAACTGTGAGATTTATTCAGCCACAGAAAATAATGTACGGACACATGCTACCACTTGAATGAATCTTATAAACATGCTAAGTCAAAGAAGCCAGGCACGAAAGGGTCTTACATAATTCCTTTTACATGAAATGTCCAGAATAGGCAAATCCAGAGTGGCAGAAAGCAGACCAGTGGCTGCCAGGGGATGGAGAGAGCGGTAGTGGGGAGTGATTGCTTAATGGGTATGGGGTGTTTTTCTGAGATGATGAAGTTTTGAAGCTAGAGAGGGGTGGTGGTCATACAGCACTGTGATGCAGTGAAGTCACGGCATGGTCCACTTTAAAGTTGTTAATTGTATGTCACGTGAATTTCACCTCAATTAAAAAACACTAGAAAACACATGTGTTTTCTATGACAAAAATACACATTAAAACTACACATGGTTTACAACCAGCAGATCCTACTTTTTAGTTAAAAAGATTCATATGCCCAGGCCAAAAGTTTCCAATCCAAGGTGTCCGCACCCATGTATACAGCCAGCTCAGGAACTTCTCTCTTTCCTCCCTTCATTCATTCAGGGCACTTTTATCAAATACAATCTTATATAGAGATGGAATCTGAAACAATATGAAACCGGGCCCTTTGGGAGCAAAAGAGGGGTCCAGAGCCCACCCGCTAACCCTCCCTACAGAATCCTCACGATGGAGGAGCAATGTGAGGAGCACTGTTCCACACCAGGGTGGAAACTGCTAATGTTTTCCTCCCTTAGGGGACAACTCCCATATTTAAAAGGATTGTACTACTTTCCTTCCCCATAACGCAGGAATGTAGGGTGGAGGTTTTAGCCTCATTTTACAGATAGGAGGACCAAATCTCAGGAATGTAAAAAGTGCCCAAAAGTCACAGGGTGAAGTGAGGACAGAGCTGGAACTGGAATCCCAGAACCCTCATTATTCTTCCTGGGCTTATTCCTGACCATGGGTTGTATCCACAGATGGAAACCGGATGCACCTGACATCTCATGACTTGCATGTGCTGTCATCATACACACACAACACTGCCGTGGCTCGGGTCCCAAATATATTCCTTTAAGAAGGAGGCTGAACTCGCAGGGGGCTGTCACGAGCCACTCAATGGTTGTAGTTTGCCTCTACCTGGGGAGTTCTCCGTGGACCCGTTTATAGGGACAATGCCATTGGTAACAGAACTCCAAATTGGGATACCTGACTTTCTTCCTGTCTCTGCCACTCACCTGGGTGGGGCTTTGGTCAAGTCACTTCCCCTCTCCAGGCCTCGCTTTTCTCAATCACAGTGAGGGCACTGAACCACCTCAGGGATGTGGCGATCACTGTAATTCACGAGTCAAATGCACTGTGTGGGCAGTGACAGCCAGGAGCGCCCTGCTGAGACTGTGGCTGGATCAATGAGTAAGGTCTGCCCTGGTTCCAGAGTGAAGAGTGTTGGCACAGTGCCACTTGCTGCCTCCCTGAATTACATAATTGAAGGGAATATCTAGCTCAGATGCTCTTTTGCTTTTGTACCAGTCTGGGCAGAGGGCATACTTAGGAAGGTGACAGCAGTTTCCAGGAGAGAGAGGTGCAGAGTCTGAATTAACTCACTTGGTTAGAGCATAGGAGCATGCCCAAGACACAGGTATCAAATCTGATGGGACAGTCAATTTATCAAAGCCAGAGCCATGTGTGGTGGCACACACCTACAGTCCTCAGCTACTCGGGAAGCTGAGGCAAGAGGATCGCTTGAGCCCCGGAGTTCAAGCCTCCTTGAACTTCAAGTTCATAGTAATACACTATGAACATGCCTGTGAACAGCTACTGTTCTTTAGCCTCGGCTACATAGTCAGACCCCATCTCTTAAAACAAAAAGTGACCAAAGGAGTACTGCTCAGGGTCTAACCTTAAAACCTGCTAACCAGGCCGGGCGCGGTGGCTCACGCCTGTAATCCTAGCATTCTGGGAGGCCGAGGTGGGCGGATCGCTCAAGGTCAGGAGTTCGAAACCAGCCTGAACAAGAGCGAGACCCCGTCTCTACTATAAACAGAAAGAAATTAATTGGCCAACTAAAAATATATAGAAAAAATTAGCCGGGCATGGTGGCACATGCCTGTAGTCCCAGCTAGTTGGGAGGCTGAGGCAGAAGGATCGCTTGAGCCTAGGAGTTTGAGGTTGCTGTGAGCTAGGCTGACGCCATGGCACTCACTCTA
>CAUYRT010039758.1:0-13973 GCA_963574885.1 Lepilemur ruficaudatus
TATTCAACATAGTGCTGGAAGTCCTAGCCGGAGCAATCAGACAAGGGGTGGAATGTGTTTCATAATTAACTCGTATAAGTTTTGCTTTTGTTCTGACAGTCCTCTATACTTTCCCGTACCTTAACATTTACAACGATAAGAGAAGATTTGGTAATCTAAGGCAAAGCTAATTGAAATATATAAATTTCTTTAGTATAAAACCATCCAAGAAGTTAATCTTGGCTGTCTGAAACGTTTGTTCTCAGGCTATATTACAGAAAAGTTCTCTCTTTTATCCTTCCTGTTTCCTACACTGGGCCTGTATCTATTGGCAGAAATAGATATACAACATAATTCTCACAATTAACTGAAGAAAGAAAAGTGGTACAAAAATTAAAAAGAAATAAGGGATGAGGGAGAAGGAGAATGTAGAGAGGGCCTCAGGGAAAGTGTTTTTCTTCTGGCAACAAGGAAGTGTTGAGATCATTCCTGGAGTTAAGAATTAAGGCTCTAGCCAACTGAAGAGCAGCAGGCATGTGT
The DNA here is from genome assembly GCA_963574885.1 of Lepilemur ruficaudatus. Lineage (NCBI taxonomy): Eukaryota > Metazoa > Chordata > Mammalia > Primates > Lepilemuridae > Lepilemur > Lepilemur ruficaudatus. Next base: position 520 of record CAUYRT010039758.1, read on the forward strand.
TACTGGTAAATAGAGTCAAAGATATGAATCTCCACCCACTTCTGATTATATATTGAATGGATATAAGACACATTCAAAGGAAGGAACTGTTTGGGCATTGCACAGGTTTTCCTACTGTCAGGCAATGTTAATGCCATGAAATGTATTATTCTTCCTTTTGATGCTAAAGAAGATAGAGCACTTTAAGTGTTATTAAATAATTATTTGTAAAATGAATAGATTGGTGTTTATCTTCCTGAAGATATGGGCTCAATCTTTCCTGTTTGCTGTGGTGACCTCCATGCCTAGCAGCTTGCCCTGCATATGGTGGACAGTAATCAATGAGTAGTCATTAAATTAACAAATTACATTTTAAAGGACTGGAAGGCCATTTTTAATACTTCTCAAACTGTGCTTGTCTGTTCCACTTCTGTATTAAACTATGAGTGCTCAAACTTGTCTCACTGCTGGGTAATTAAGAAAAGATGTGAAGAATCAAAGCAAGTCTACTTTTAATCCACTATGATTCAATTGTGATTGTGAATGGGCAAGTCAAAACCTGTCAGCCTTGATGCTTATTTAAATATTCAGAAGAAATAGTACCCTAATTAATCAAATTAAACAAATAAACAGTACCTCTGAAAAAATTCAGGTATAAAAATATAGCCTGAGAAGAGGAAGATGAATTACTGATTTGTGTTTTGAATTATGCTTTCTACACTGCAAATGTATTGTGGATAATTAAAACGGCTGTTTCTTAACTAGTACAAAAAAGCACTACAGTTTTCACTAGAATCAGCTGATGATATTTTAAAGAACTGGAAAAATTTTAAAAGTTAAAACTTTTGTATGATGGGGAATCAAAGAGATTATTTTAGTGTTCATCATTAAGATTTTCTTTGTTTAGGTTAAAAATGGTGTATACAGGCAATTTTGCAAGATTTTACATAATACTCTTGCTCTTTTCCAAAGTACCAATAAAATGATAGTAAGTATATTTTTTAAAGGCAAAGCAGAACAAAAAATAAAAACGTAAATGGACAAAAACAATGCCAGAGAAAACATGAAATAGGTCAAGATTAAAACAGAAGGGCAGTGGCACATGTATTATCAGAGTGGTGAAAACTGAATTTTAAACCCGCAGTAGTATCCTATGGGAAGAGTATGTTTAATTTTGTAAGAAATTTCCAAGCTGTTTTCCTAAAAGACTATACCATTTTTCATTCCCACCAGCAGTGAATGAGAATTGCTGTTGCTTCACAATCTTGCCAGCTATTACTGTTCTGGATTGGGGACATTCCAATAGGTGTGTAGTGATATCTCATTGTTTTAATTTGTTTGCCCCCATAATATATGATATGGAGCACCTTTTTATGTACTTATTTTCCATATGTATAATCTTTGGTGAGGTGTTTTTTCTGGTCTTTGGCCCATTTTTGATCAGCGTTTTCCTATTTTATATTGTTGAGTTTTAAAAGTTCTTTATATTAATATATTTTAGATAACAGTCCTTTAGCAGATATGACTCTTGCAAATACTACTTCCTAGTCTGTGACATGTTTTCTCATACTCTTGATGGTGTCCTTTGTAGAGCAGAAGTTTTTAATTTTTATGAAGTTCAACTTATCAATTATTTATTTTATGGTTTATGCCTTTGAGATTATTTCTAAAAAGTCATCTCCATGCCCAAAGCCACCTGTGTTTTTTCCTCTGTTATATTCTGTGGGTTTTATAGTTTTATACTTTATGTTTAGGTGTATGATTCATTTGAATTAGTTTTTGTAACGGGTGTAAGGCCTAGATTGATTGTGTTACATCTACATGTCCTACTCTTTCAGTACCATTTGTTGAAAACACCATCTTTTCTACATTGTATTACCTTTGCTTGTTTGTGAAATATCACTTGACTATATTTATGTGGGTCGGTTTCAGGGCTCTTTATTCTATTCCACTGATCTATTTATCTATTCCTTTGCCAATATTACAATGTCTTGATTACAGTAGGTTTATAATAAGTGTTGAAGCTAGGTAGTATCAGTCCTTCAAACTTGTTCTCCTTCAATAATGAGTTGGCTATTCTGGGTCTTTTGTCTCTCTCTATTAACATTACAGTTAGTATGTTGATACACACAAAATAACTCCTGGGATTTTTGACTGGAATTGCATTGAATCTATTGATTATTTTAGGAAGAACTGATATCTTGACAATATTGAGTTTTTCTAATCATAAATATGGAATACCTTGCTATTTACTTAATTCTTCAATTTCTTTTATCAGAGTTTTGTAGTTTTCCTCATATAGATATCGTACACGTTTTGTTAAATTTATACCTAAGTATTTCATTTTGGGGGATTCTAATGTAAATGTGTTTTAAATTTCAAATTCCACTTATTTATTGCTAATATATATGAAAGTGATTGACTTTTGTATATAAGTTAATCTTGTATCCTATAACCGAGCTTTAATAGCTTGTTTGTTCTAGGAGGGGGGTTTTTTGGTCAGTTCTTTTGGATTTTCTTCAATAAGGTCATCTGCAAACAAGGACAGTTTTATTTTTTCCTTCCCAGTCTGTTATATTTTTCTCTTAAATTTTTCTTTACAATTTTAAAATTTAAAGTTTACTTAATAATTTTTACATAACTAATTTTTATAGAAACAGCATTATTACTTTTTAAATATATGCTGCATGCAATTTTGCTTCAAAAAAAGAAAAGAAATACCCAAATCCCAAATTCACAAATCATTCAGTTTTAAATCTCAAGAGCACGTATCATTGCACTTTTTAAGTTAGATGATTCTATTTCATTTTTGAACATGCTGAAGTTAAATTGGCCTCCTCATTTTATGATAAACTGGGAAAATAATAGTTCAAATTCAAATTTTGAATCTTGTCAAGGGTATCATTCATCTTCCACAAGTAAAAATTCCAAAGTAATACAGATATACATACTGTTGTCATTTCACTCCATTAAGTTACATTCATGACATCATTTTAAGCTAATGTGTTTTTCACTCATAGCAATGCTCCCTGAGAAGTATCTTTTCTAGTTTATGTTTATTTCACATAATAAATAACTCACATTTTTTGATCATTTACTCAGTTTCATACTAATGGCTGTGTATGGAAATATTTTTAACTAAACAGGATTAAAAGTTCTTGCATTCTTCATCAATGTATTTGCTGATCTCACACACCACAAATTGCAAATGTAGCTTCCACACATTTCAGACATATTTTCAATTCACTTTTTAAACTAGTTTTGAATCCTGTGTAGTATGTATATGATGATTAGTTAGCAAAATTATACTTGTTGGTAGTGTAAGTTGAAACTAATACTTTACCTTATAAAATAAAAATATTTATCAGATACTTAAGAGAACTTCCATAGAGAATACCTCCAATGAACATTCACTTAATTGGTAAGAGTTCAAAGAATATCCATTCTTAACTGATTGACATCAAAAAACATTGTAAAAATATCTTGTCAAACAGCATTGTTGTGCTGTCTAGCTTTTTAATTGTAGCATAATGTTCATGCTATTAATGTTTCTGCAAAGACACACAGAGGTCAAGGATGCAAGGAGAGACAGAAAGAATGTTTGTTAATTACATTTTCTGGGAATTTGGTAAGATGATATGAATGTCTTTAGTAAACTATATTAATACCATATTTATAGGTATATGATCTTATTTTAAAACAATTCCTTAAATATAAGTATTCAAGAGTCTGGCAGGATAAGAGTAAGTCATGGGTAAAATATAAAAGACTTGGATTAATATTTTTGAAAATACGAAGAAGCATATGTAAAGAAATCAAATTGATATATTAAAGAATAAATGTGGTCAATAATATGCATATTTGGCATTCAAATTATGTTTCTTAATTTACTTTGTAAAATCAAATATTTTATAGTTTAATAGTAATATATGTAAAAGAGAATTAATCTATTTATGAAGGTGATTAGAATTAATATTTGGTGTAAGTATACATGTAGCTATATATCTAAATCACTTCCTATCCCTCAAAAATGTACACATGCACACATGTGGTCATGTATGGGCACATTTTAACCCCACTTTACTCAAAGATAAATACCAATTACAAGTGTTCTGGTTTGCATTGTTTAGATAACTTGTTTATTATTTCAACTTAAATGAAACTATACTTCTCTTTCATTTAAAAATCTTTATACTTACAAGCACTAATTTTAAAATATGTTCATAGATCTTTAAATATAGACGCAGTGTCAGGATTTTCCTTGAGTACCATAAAAAAGACTCTAATGCAAATTTTGTATTCATATTTCTGTATTTTAATATTAAAAGTAACAGGTAATTATCATTGTTGTCAAATACGATATGGCCTGCTAGCTCCCTTGAATATCTTTCAGTAGTAAAGAAGAGATATCTTATTTTTGCCTTCTTTAATCAAAAATTTCAAGCACTGTAATTTTCTTGCTGCTCACTGAAACAAAGCAAGTCGAGCTAATACATCAAGTGTACTCTGAAAGCTACAAATATTTGCTATTCAGAAAATCTCAATGAGGGTTTAGTTTTTTAAAACTAAAGAAAGAAAATTACTATTAATAATTGGTTTCAACTAATGAAATGTTTTTATGCAAATAGGTGAACCCTAAATATGACCTGGAAAAAAAAAGACTGCTTAACAGTTACTATTAAGCAATACATTAGTAGATCAATTAAACAGAACTTCTTTCTAATGAATGTGCTGTACCCTCGTTGCCATAGAAACCTGGAAAGAGAAAGCTTCAGAATGCTAATAGCATGAGAAACATAACAAAATATTTGTAAACATACACCTTGAAATTTGTACAATCAGTGGAGTAATAAAAGGGTGATGTAAAGAATTTCCCAGCACAAGGGGAAGGACACAATTCAGAATTCAAGGTATTACATTATTGTTTTTTCATTATGCAGATCAGCCAAGAAACTGTCAAACATTATTATGGGTCACATTTACATGCATTAGCTGATATAAAAAAACAATCTGCTTTTAGGGTTTGAAAGAAATTATATCTAAAACCATATAACACTAAGGATTAGTGAACAATTCATGTAGGTCATTTTTCAGAGTGAAGATGAAGCTAAGATAGGGTTAAAAGGAAAAATTTTGAATTCATTCCACATGTAAAATTTTCACCCAATGATATAATCTCTATAAGCCTTTTTCCCCTTTATTTTTTTTCTCTAATTCTCTTGTTTGAAACCTCTTTTACCTCTTTGTTTTGGTGCATGCATTAATAATATTTGATTTGGCTTAAACAATTCCTAACAAACTGAAATGTCTAGAGCTCTATAGACAAATACTGTTATTAATGCAAGTACAATTACTGAATTGAATAAGAAAAATAATTCAGGCCACTTTAGGTTCCTCACATCCAATGATAATTACTCCAATTTTGGTTATACTTTAAAGAGAAACAAAGCAGCTAAATAGCAATTCTATTCATCAAAGAATTAATTTCTTTCCTATTCACTATTAGGACAGAATATTGGATTTTTTTAGAAGCTAATAAATCAGAAACTCCACAAGCATTTTGCACTGAATTTCATTCATAATTATTGAGATAGCAGTTGGGACAAAGACAACATTCCAGTGTCAGTGAAAGGAAAGATAAGATAAAGAGCTTGGCATTGTTCAAGGACATGAGGTTCGTGTCCTGTTCTCAGGAAACTACAAATCTGACAGTGTGAGTCTCCCTGTACAGCATGCTCTGGCTGCTTCCTGATTGGTGAGGAATTAAAAAACCTTTCTGTATCTCCTCCCATTGTGTGCACTCAACCTGAGCTAATTACTAGAGTATAGTGGAGTACTGTTGAGTTCATGCCAACGACATGAAAGTGGCCAATGTGTTTGCTGCTTCAGAGAATTGTGATTAGAGATATATATTATAATGATACATTCCTTAAGGAAAATCATGATATTTCTCCATAATCTTGTCCTGGGACATACAAAGAAAATTATATGTACCATGTGCTCTTGTCAAGAGGTCCATACATTCTTCCTGCCCTGTATTTATTCAGGCTGCACTTCTTGAACACTTGAGTGGGAACTGGAGCTATTTCATTAATAATCATTACATATATTATGTAATCATCCCAAGTGTTAAAAATTGGGAATTAATCTTTCAATAGTCTAAGGGAGATAAACTATGGGACAAACTTCACATTAAGCACATTTTTATTGAGCAAAAATGGTAGCACAGATCCCTGCAAGTGTTTTCTCTTTTCATCTGAAATGAAATAATTACACAAAAATAGACAATAATATGAAAACAGCCATCTACTAACTAACCCAAATAAATAAATGTTAACTTCTTTCATATTTGCTTTAGACCTTTCCTTTTGTATAAGAAACAAATCATCACTTAACATTTAATTCCTTTTATCTTTCTGAAACTTAAATATTCCTTCTGTGCCAAAAGGCAGCCACAATCTTAAATTTGGTTTGTAACAATTCAGAACAAATATTTCATATAAAAGAGCTCATTAAGTAACATGGGGAACATTTTGCCATATATTGATGTCATACTGTGTTTTATTGCTTTAAAATATTTTTATATTTAAACACAAATCTTATTAGGTCATTCTAACAGTATTTCTGAGCATGACATACCTCACTTCATTTAACCATGAACCTATTGGTAGATATTTAGATAATTTACAGATTTTTTTCTTATACAAAAATATTGCATGGAACACTTCTGCAGATCTCAGCTTGTGACCTGTGCTATAGGTTAATGGGGGAACACCTCATATAGTTCAACTTTGCTAAATATTGTTAAATTAATCTTAAAATGTTTGTTCCAGGTTTCATCTCCAACATCAGTGAAGGGAAAATTTATTTCTACCCTTCTTATGCAATAACATGCACATGTTTCATCTCGTCAAATTTTATTTTTAGACTTTTGATTTTTTGTAAATTTTTTTGGTCAAAAACGTGGCATGGGTAACTGTTTTACATGATTGCTGCCAGGGTTGATCATCTTTTCCTGTTTATCATTGGGTCTTCCCTGTTTATTCATGTTTTTTTACTTTGACCATATTTCTACTGCTGGATTGGCTGTAGCTTTTTCATTTTGATTAGTAGGAGTCATTTACGTATTTTAGAAACTAATATTCATACATCATATATGTGTCAAATATATTTAACATCCTTGATTTTAAACTTTGTTTATGGTGACCTTTATGACACCAAATTTTTAAATATCTTTATAGTCAAATTTATCAATTTTTTTCTTTATGGTATTTTGTTATTTCTTTGAGAAATTCATCCTATTGAAATAATAAAACATTCTTCTGCATTTCCACCTGAGTTTGATGTTTGTTACATAGGTCTTTAATATATCTGGAATGCATTTATATGCATTATAGGACTTGGAGATCTAATTTTATTTTTTGTAGCACACAGATAAGTGACTATCCCAACATCATCACATCTCCAGTAGATTATCTGCTCTCAACTGATTGGTAAGAACACCTCTATTTTTACACTACATTTCCATATACAATTGGGTTGATGACTGATTTCTTTGTCCTATGTCATTAAATTATGCTTCTATTCCTATAATAATATAACACTATTTTCAGTGCTATAGCTTCATTACAATATTACTATAAAGTGGGTTAAGTTTCATCTGCTGCTTTTTCTTCATCAGCATTGTTTTGTTATTCTTGAATATTGACTTTTCCATTGATTTTTTTAATTTCTAGGAAAAATTCTTTGGAGACTTGAGTGGAATTAAATTAAAATTATGGATAAATTTGAGAAGAACCAACAATTTTTCATTGTGGTAAAATACATACAACATAAAATTTGCCATCTTAACCATTTTAAGTGTATAGTTCAATAGTATTAATGCATTCATAATATTGTTCTCCAAGGTTTATACACGTTGCAGGCATGTCAGAATTCCCTCCTTTTTAAGGGCTGGAAAGTATTCTCTTGATTAAATACTATATTTTGCTTACCCATTTATCTGTTGATAGACACTTGAGTTGTTCCCACATTTTAGTTATTGTGAGTAATACTGCTAACAACATGGCTGCACAAATATCTATTTAAGACCCTGATTTCAACCCTTTTAGGTATATATTCAGAAGTCGAATTGCCAGATCACATGGTAATTCTATTTTTAATATTTTGAGAAACCATCATATCATTTTTTCTTTCCCACCAGCAGTGTATAAGGGTTCTAATTTCTTCACATTCTCATTCACACTTACTTTCTGTTTTATGGTAGCCATCCTAATGGGTATGAAATGCTACCACATTGTAGTTTTGATTTGTATTTTCCTAGCAATTAATGACATTGAACATCTTTCATGTGCTTATTGACCATTTATTTATTTTCTTTGGTAAAACAGCTATGCAACTCTTTGTCTATTTTTGAATCACGTTGTTTTTTGTTATTGTTTTTGAGTTTTATAAGTGCTCTATATATTCTGCGTATTAATCCTTGATCAGATAGATGATTTACAAATATTTTCTCCCTTGCATAGGTTGTGTTTTTACTGTGTTTACATTGTCTTTTGCTGCACGATTTTAAAATTTTTTGTGAGTTCCAATTTGTCTATTCTTTTGCTGTTGTTGTTGCCTTTGCCATTATTATCATATTCAGGAAATTATTGCCAAATGTAATGTCATGAAGCTTTTCCCCTGCGTTTTCTTCTAAGAGTTTTCCATTTTGAGATAATTTTTGTATATGGCATTGGATAAGGGTTCAAATTCTTTCTTTTGCATGTGGATATCCAGTTTTCCCTGCACTGTTTGTTGAAAAGACTGTCCTTTCCCCATTGAATGGTCTTGTCACCCTTGTTAAAAATTATTTGACCATATATATGAGGACTTATTTCTAGTCTTTTTATTCTATTCCATTGGTCTATATATCTTCTTTATGTCATCCCCACACTGTTTTGATTACTGTAGCTTTGTAGTAAGTTTAGAAATCAGGAAGTGTGAGCTTTCCAGCTTTGTTCTTTTCAAGATTATTTTGACTATTGGGGGGTCTCTTGAGATTTCATATGAATTTCAGAATTTTTTTTCTACCTTTGTAAATAATATCTTTGTATTTTAGCAGAGATTGCATTGTATGTATAGATCTCTCTTAGTAGTATTGATATCTTAACAATATTAAGTCTTCCAATCCATAAAGTGGGATGTTCAAGCTATCCTTAATTTGTTTCATCAATGTTTGTAGTTGTCATTATATGTCTTTCACTTCCATAGTTAAGTTAAATCCTAAGTGTTTTATTCCTTTTGATGCTACCATAAATGGAATTGTTTTTTTAAATTTGCTTTTCAGATTTTTCATGGTTAATGTACAGAAATACAACTGAATTTTTTTGTATTGACTTTGTATTTTGCTACTTCGTTGAATTCATTTATTAGCTTTAATAATTTTGGCTTTTGTTTCAGCTTTTTTGCAAAATTTTTAGGATTTTTTACATATATGATAATATAATCTGAAATTATAGATAATTTTAATTTTTCTTTTTATATTTGTATGCCTTTTTTCTTTCTTTTTTTTTTTTTCCAAATTGCTCTGTCTAGAACTTTCAGTACTATGTTGAATAGAAGTAACAAAAGTAGGCATCCTTGTCTTAATCTTAAAGGAAAAGTTTTCAGTCTTTCATAATGGAGTATGATATTTGCTGTGGGTTTTTATATATGGCTTTTATTATGTTGAGGTGTTTCTCTTCTATTTCTAGTTTATTGAATGTTTTTATCATAAAAGGATGCCAAATTTTGTCAAATGTTTTCTACATCAATTGAGATGATCATATAACCATGTAACATTTTTAAGACATCTGTGAACATGATAAATCTTTCTATTTAAGCAGGTATTCTTTTAGGTCCCTGTAATTTTTCTTTATAACATTCTTGCAAACATTTATCATATTCATTTTTAGTAACCTTAACATATTTTTTGGTGTACAAAATGCTTTTTTGTCTATTATACTAATTCAAGTTTATTGTACCATAAGAGTCTTTTGAATTTTGTATATGATCTTATATTACCTTACTCAGTAATTTTATTTATAGATTCTCTTAAATTTTCTGTATAATCATACCATCTTAAAATAATATTAATAATTTTGTCTTTTTTACAATTATTATATTTATTTTATATTATTTTATAAAATTGGCTAGTGCTTTCAATATAATGTCAAATAGTAACAGTGATAACAGGTATCCTTATCTTGAACCTAATTGAACAAAAATGCTTCTACAATTTAAATAGGTCAGAAATGTTTATCATATATTTTAGGTACATACTATCCTTGCATCCCTGAGATGAAACCCCCTTGATCATGGTAAAGTTATCTTTTTGATGTGCTGATGAATTTGGTTTGCTAGTATTTTATTGGGAAGTTTTGCAACCATGTTCATGAAGAATATTAGCCTGTACTTTTTTCTTTTGTGTGTCCTTTCTTGGCTTTAGTATCAAGGTTATAACTGACTTTGTAGAATGAGTTAAGAAGGCTTTCTTCTTTCTCAATGTTATAGAACAGGATTGGTGCCAGTTCTTCTTTGTATGTCTGGTGGAATTTGGCTGTGAATCTGTCAGGTCTGGGTCTTTTATTTGTTGGGAGATTTTTTATTACTGCTTCAGTCTTGCTGCTCATTATTGGTCTGTTAATGATTTCCATTATTCCTGATTCAGGCTTGGCAGGTTGAGTATTTTCAGAAACTTATCCATTTCCTCTAGGGTTCCTAGTTTGTGTGCATAGAAGTTTTTGTAGTATTCATAGATGATATTTTGTATTTCTGAAGTATCAGTTGTAAATGTCTCTTTTCTTTCATTTCTGACTGAGGTTAATTGAGTGCTTTCTTTTCCATTCCTGATTAATCTGTCTAGGAGTCTATCAGTTTTTTTTTAATCTTTTCAAAGAACCAACTTTTTGTTTCATTGATCATTTGTGTATGGTTGTGCATATATATATATATACATGTGTGTATGCATATATATACACATATATATACATGCATATATATACATATATACATGTTTGTGTACACAAACACACACACATATGTATATATATTTTATTTCCATTTCATTTAGTTCTGCTCTGAGCTTTGTTATTTGCTTTCTTCAGCTGGCTTTTGGTTTGGTTTGTTTTTCTCTTTTCTAGCTCCTTGAGATGTGATATTAGGTTGTTAATTTTCGATCTTTCTGTCTTTTTGATGGAGGCATTTAAGGCTATGAACTTTACTCTTAAAATTACTTTTTGTTTATCGTATAGATTTTGAAAGCTTGTATCCCCTTTATTGTTTGGTTTTAGACATATTTTGATTTCCATCTAAATACCCTCATCAACCCAAGGATCATTTAGCAGCAGGTTAATTTCCATGCTTTTGTGTAGATTTGCATGGTTCTCTTCTGATTTATTTCTAGTTTTATTCTATTGTTGTCTGTGAAGGCACATGGTATGATTTCAGCATTTTTTGAATTTTCTGAGACTTGTTTTGTGGCGTAAGACATGATCAATCTTAAAAAATGCCATGGAGGGGTGGGACATGCTTGAAAAGTAGTTGGGGAGCGGAATTAGGGGTCTCAATAGGGGAAAGGAATTCCTCTAAAACTGATTTATGTGATTAACTGTACCTCTTGGTAAATTCACTAAAAATCATTTAATTGTACACTTAAAATGGGGTAAACGCATGATATGTAAAGTATACTTCAATAAAGAAAAAAAACTACCAAAAATAAAGGAAGGTATAAAGTGAAAAGTATCCCTCCCAACTTAATCTCCCATCTGCCCAGTTCCCACCCACCACCCTCACACACACAGTTAACTACTGTTACTCATTTCTTCTGTTAACTTTAAGTATGTGTGTTCAAATAAGGAGATAATCTCCCCCCCATTTTCCATATAATATGTACTATACAATATGCAATTTTCTTAACGTTTTTCAAGTCACTTAACAATATATCTTTACATTTCATGTGATGGACTGAAAAAACAATATATCGCGTATCTGGTCTTTCTATGTCAGTATATAAAACACACACACACACACACACACACACACACACGCTTTCACGCTTTTCACCCTTGGGACTCTTCATGATGATCCTGTATGTGGTTTTACAAGCTGTATTTGACAAGAGAAGAAACTTTGGCTCAGAAAGCTGAAGTGACTTACTTGCCTAAGGCCACATAAGAGGCACAGTTGAGGTTCAAACACAGGCCTGCCAGACTCCAAACTGGAACTCTTTTCAACATCCCACATGCTTTATCCCTTTGTCACTTTGACTCCTGGCTCAGGAACAGAAGAATTATACCAATCAGAAAATTTGCCATCTCCCTCAAACTTTATGAATACTGACTTCTGAGGTAGTTCAAAATGCTTTTCCTTCTATTCCTTCCCACCTATAGTATCTTCCTTTCTATATCCATGGAGAAACTAGAATGTGGAAACTCAAAAGTGTATGCGCAAGATGGGAGGTGAGATGGAGAAGTGACAATAAGGATATAGCTGGAGGCCCATATAGCTGGAGGTACCTTGCTGCTGGAGATGACACAATAAAATAATAATGGTTAAAATTCATTGAGCTTTTACAGTGGTCAAGGACTTGGCTAAATGTTTTCCAGGCATTAGTTCATTGCAACAGCTTGATGAAGTAGGTACTGTCATCATCCCCTCATTATAGATGAGGAAACTGAGGCTTGAAGAGATTAAATTACTTGCTCAGATCAGTCAAAAATTAGGTGAAGTTGGGATATTTTATACAAAGACCTTTGTTCTGGGCATCAAGAAGTTTCTGTGATTACTGCTGCTAGTTTACTTTACAGTTGAATACAAGTGGCTGCCCCTTTTCCTGCTTCACTGTCCCAATCTGCAAACTGTTTCCTTCTGTGACTTCTGAGACTCTGAGGTCACTGGGAGTGAAATTTGGAATTTGGAGGGGAGGTCAAGCATGGATAGGACTGGCAGAGAACACAAAATTTATTTGCTCGAGACACTGGCCTCAGCTGTACCTCCGTATGTATCCCTGCTTCACCCCTTCCCACTTATTCTCCTGCTCACAGAACTGATTCTCTTTCTTTCCCCAGTTGCAGATCTAAGTTAAGTGCCCTAGGAACTTGACACACACAGAAAATGAAGGAAAACCCAAGGGAATGCTACTTTTGGGACCACTACCTGAGCTTTTCTGGGTTTCTGCCATCTGTCACAGTTTAAGAGTTGGAGAGAGCCACCCATGACAGCTAGAGGCTATGTCAAGGAAGCAGTATTCTGGTAAGGCTCTGTGTTTACCATGAGGGTTTGTTTACTTCCTCTGGTGTCTAGTTGGACTTCTCCAAGAATTAGTTACCATGGTTCTTGGGCTGGCATCAGACTCCAGAGCATGGAGCCAATCAAATACCATGTGTCCTGTAGAGAGTTGTTTTATCTTTTTACTCAGGGTATTTTTGGGGTACAAACATTTTGGTTACATGAAA
>CAUYRT010039759.1:0-15133 GCA_963574885.1 Lepilemur ruficaudatus
AAGTCTTGAACCCCTCAAAGTCACCCATGATTTGGAATTGATATCTTCCAAACTCCTGTTAATGTTGCTATTTTGATCTCCGCCCATGAATCATGAATGTTCTTAATGGCATCTAGAATGGTGAATCCTTTCCAGAAGATTTTCAATTTACTTTGCCCAGATCCATCAGAGAAATCACTATCTATGACAGCTATAGTCTTATGAAATGTATTTATTAAATCATAAGACTTGAAAGTCAAAATTACTCCTTGATCCATGGGCTACAGAAGGATGTTGTGTTGACAGGCATGAAAACAACAGTAGTCTCTTTGTACATCTCCATCAGAGCTCTTGGGTGACTAGGTGCATTGTCAGTGAGCAGCAATATGTTGAAAGAGATCTTTTTTCCTCAGCAGTAGGTCTCAACAGTGGGCTTAAAATACTCAGTAAACCATGCTGTAAATAGATGAGTTATCATCCAGGCTTTTGTTGTTCCAAGTATAGAGCACAGGCAGAGTAGATTCACGATAATTTTTAAAGACCCTGGAATTTTCTCAATGGCCAATAAGCATTGCTTCAACTTAAAGTCACCAGCTGCATTAGTCCCTAGCAAGAGAATCAGCCTGTCCTTTGAAGCTTGGAAGTCAGGCATTGATGTCTCCTCTTTAGCCATGAAATTCCTAGATGGCAACTTCTCCCAATAGAAGGCTATTTCATTTACATTGAAAATCTGTTGTTTAGTGTAACCACCTTCATCAACGATCTTAGCTAAATCTTCTGGATAATTTGCTGATGCTGCTATATCATCACTTGCTGCTTCACCCTGCACTTTTATGTTATGGAGACAAATTTTTTCCTTAAACTTCATAAACTACTCTCTACTAGCTCCAATTTTTTTTTCTGCAGCTTCCTCACCTCTTAGCCATCACAGAATTGAAGAGAGGACCTTATTCTTGATTAGGCTTTAGCTTAAGGCTTAAGGGATTGTTGTGGCTGGTTTAAGCTTCTACCCAGACCACTAAAACTTTTTCCATATCAGCAAGTAGGCTGTTTTGCTTTCTTCTCATCTGTGTGTTTGCTGGAATAGCACTTTTAATTTCCTCCAAGAATTTTTCCTTGTGCATTCATAACTTGGCAACTGTTTGGCACAAGAGGCCAGCTTTGGCTGATCTCAGCCAGCTTTCTGCATGCCTTCCTTGCTAAGCTTAGTCATTTCTAGCTTTTGATTTTAAGTGAGAGACAAGCCACTCTTCCTTACATTACTTCCTTACACTTAGAGGCCATTGCAGGATTATTAATTGGCCTAATTTTAATATTGTTGCTTCTCAGGGAATAGGGAGGCCTGAGGGTCAGGAGAGAGATGAGGGAATGGCTAGTTGGTGAAGAAGTCAGAACACAACCATTTATCAATGAAGTTTGCTGTCATATAGGGATGCAGTTCATGCCATTCCAAAATAGTTACAATAGTAGCATCAAAGATCACTGATTACAGATCAGCAATACAGATATTAATATAATAATAATGGAAAAGTTTGAAATATTGTGATAATTACCAAAATGTGACACAGAGAGATGAAGTGAGCATGAGCTATTCGAAAAATGGAGCTGATAGACTTGCTGTACACAGGCTTGCCACAAACATTCAGTCTGCAAATGATGTAATACCTGTGACGTGCAATAAAGTGCAACAGAACTAGGTATGCCTGTACTTTCCTCATGGATTTCTTCCCTTGATGTCATGCTTAGAAAGTCCCTCTATACCTCAAGATGGGCTATTCTGAAATGAGCCACTCTGACTTCTTTGTCCTTTCCTGATAAGTAGACACAAGACGCACAGAGGAAATGGAAAATACCCGAGAGAACAAGAGCCACAACAGTGATAAGAGAGAAGACTCTGGTGCAGCCAGAGATGTGAGTAAACTTTAGAACTTGGTTGTTAGTGTTGGGAGCCAGGAGAAATTGTGATCTTAAGAAATAAGATATTCTCTTCTCACTGTCCTGACCCATTTGGTTTTGGAGAAGCCTGAGGTGCAGGCAGGGAACAGGCTAAGATGGCTTCCAAGGAGTGGAGCTCCCCAGTGCAGCAGGGTTCTGTCCCCAGGCCTGCAAGCTCACCTACCCCAGGGTCCCTGAGCCTCTCTCAGACACAGAGCCTCAGTGAAATGCAAGAGTTTCACAATGTCAATATTCTGGCTAATGGAGCTCTTGCTACCTGATGCTTGAAAAGTAATAGACCAAAAATCCAAACAGAACTGGGTGGTGCACAGGCTTTGGGAAGAGAAGGAGGGGAGCCCTAACCCCCCCGACCACCACATGCACACGCACCTGGCCTGCACCCTCAAGGGACACCTCCCTCCCTGGACAGCTGGCTGGCGTTCCCCCTACCCCCAGCCTTGGCCCCAGGCCATAGACTTGATGCTCCCAGCAATGCCTATCCTAGAAGGATCTTTGCAGATGCTATTTTGATAAAACTCTAATCCTTTCCCCGCCCCTTCTCCCCTTAACCTCTTCACCTCTGTGCCAAAGCCTTTGTGTTTGTGCGTCTGTGTATTTTGGGGAAGGATGGGGGTGGAGGACAGGGTAGCTTCATAACCAGCAAACACAGGCTCCAGTTTCATGGGGTGGATTAATGCAGGGAAATATCTGCCTGAACTCAGCTCTTGGAGACAGATAGAGGCTGTAGAGAGGCTCCCCTGTCTGGCCTCAACCCTCTCAAAACCTAACAAGAGAAGGGACGTTGGAGGGAATGCTGTTGTTAATGCATCAACACTTTTCCTCTAGGTGCAAATAGAGATTTCATTTTCCTTCCTCTCCTTCCCTTCCAACACCACAGAGTTGCCAGATAAGACACAGCATCCATTAAATTTGTATTACAGATAAATAACAAAGAATGCATGGGACATACGTGTGTCTGTGTGTGTGTGTGTGATGCTTATCTGAAATTCAAATTTAACTCAAAGTCCTATTGTGTTTTGTTTTGTTTTGCTGCTAAATCTGGCAACCCTTTGGCCCCTCCCACTTGATACTTTCCACCTCTCCAGCACACACCATGGTGGAGACATGCTTTTTCAACTCCATTTTCTTCCTAAAAGGTCTTCCCAATAGTATTACTAATAAGAGCTCACATTTATTGAGCACATAACTGGGCATTGTTCTATGTGCTTTATATTAAATTCTACATATATATACACACTTACATTTATTAGCATATACAAATTATACCAATGCACTTATATTCATCACACTGTAAAGTAAGAATACTATGTGGTACTCTTTATCCACATTGTATTAATGAGGAAAGTGAGGGAAAAACAACAATGATGATGATGATAAGGTTAAATGCAATTCCTAAGTGCAGACTCAGTAGGCATCCAGGAAGCCCACATTCGTGATTGCTAATAGCAATCTCAACTCCCTAAACTCCCTGGGGAACCCAACCCCTCTTCCTCACCCTTCTGGCCCATCAAAGCTTCTGGCTCCATCTTCGGTCCTCTCCACCCCAGTTCTTGCTCTGCTGATCAGGATATTGAGTTTAGAAAGAACATTTCCAAAGCTGGCTGCAGCTGCCAGCTAAGGAGACTCTTGTTGCCTACCCCTGTTCCCACCCCCTTGCAAATTCCACTCATTCACACACTCTTGGAGCTTTTAAAAGCCCAGCTGTAGGGGCTTTGTAGAAGGAGAGTCCAAAATATAAATAAAGCAAAAATCCCTTTAGCATCATTCTCAATTCTAGCTTTTCAGGGAAGCTGCTGGGACCTGCTGCCCACTCTAAGGAGATGATGACCTTTTCTTACCCCTGGCCCCAAGACTAGGGAGAAGTTGAGGTGGGTGGTACAGGAGGCTTCACTCCCTGCATCAGCAAGACTGCCAGTCTAAGACAGAGAATACTCACTGAAGCTGACAACATAGAGAGGAACAGGCATAAACCTACTTCTGGCCAACCCCATGAGGACCCCGTATAGACCCTAGATTAACAGCTCCAATGAGACAATTACAAAACTTCTTTAAGCTTCACTCTTTTCACCTACAAAATGAGAATAACCACTATACTAACCTCATAGGATTGTGTTGAAGATGAAATGAAATCATCTTAAGCATCAGCATAGCACCTGGCACATAGGAACTAAGCTGTTCTCGAGCATGTACTAATGATATCTTTTGGGTTGAATTCTTTTTTCTAAGTGTCATTAGAGACAAAAATTAATTCATTTAAGACCATTCATTCTTTAGTGGAAGTAATATTGATTCTTTATTCACAAAAAAAGTGTCAAAATTTCAATCAACCATGGACTGATTTTTCTTACAGTTTTTCAATAAATTATTGCTATCTGTTATGTTCCAGCATTATGTTGGAAAAGTGAAAAAATTATACACGGGCATTATTGATACTTCTCTGCTTGCTTCTGATCACCTGTCAGAGGCTCCAATGGAAGGTGAATTAGAATCCACAGAAACTTGTTCCTTGGCACTAAGTGGTAAATATTGCAGAAAATCATTTGTTGTGAATAATTATTAACCAGTAGCCACAACACAATTAAGTTCATAATGCCTGTGGTAGGCTGAATAACAGGCTCCTCAAAGATGTCCGTGTCCTAATCTCTGGGACCTGTGAACACATTACCTTACACAGTAAAGGAGACGTTGTAGGTTAAGGATCTTGGGACCAGGAGATCATCCTAGATTCTCCAGGTGAGCCCGACATCCTCACAAGGGTTTTTATAAGGGGGACAGGATGATCAGGGTCAGAAACTGATGAGATGATGGAAGCACATGGACAGAGAGAGAGATTGGAAGATATTTGGGTCTAAAGATTGAGAATGAGGCCATGAACCAAGAAATGCAAACTGCCTCTGTAGAAGTTAAAAAGGTAAGGAAACAGATCTCTCCCAGAGTCTCCAGAAGGAACACAGCCCTGCGGACACATTGACTTTAGAGCTGCTGACCTCCAGAACTGTGAGAGAACAATTTTTTAAAGCTATTATATTTGTGGTAATTTGTTACAGCAACATGGGAAATTAATACAGCAGTAGAAAATTGTAGCGTTACTGAATTTTATAAAGAGGATGATATCGAAACACAAGAATTAGAAGAAATGGGAAGGAAAAGTTTGTTATAATAACTTGCATGAGCACTTCAGACTGTTTTAAGACATCCTGCTAGCATAACAGGATAAGTGTGTGCCAGTAGTATTAAGCAAACACCAAGAAGAACTCATTACCCTCAAGAAGTGTAGGTGGAAGTACAGTTTCTTAGAGTTTACGTCCAGAGGCGCTGAGCTCAGAAAGAATAGCATTGATGGTAGACCACTGGGTGATTCTTGCACAGGCTCAGATAGAAAGTTAATGCTCAAACATGCCCCTTTAGGCATCCTGGGTGTCTCTGGGATCTGTGTTAGCAGTATGACTTCTTAGTCCCCTTAAGAAGTCCCCCCTGCTGTATGGAAAGGAGAAGTCACGTGAATGAGTGTGATGTTGGGTTGGTGGCCATGGCAGGGCTTTTGGAACAGGTTGTAGGATGAATCACAAGGCTCTTGCTGTCAGCCCTGAGGCCACCAGTGCTGCCTGAAAGCTTGAGCGCTCAGTCCTGGCTATGTCACTTCTTACTCTTGGTGGCTCCCACCCAAGTCCCCACAGTCATCACAAGTGCCACAATATGACTTTTTCAACAAAGAGATTTATGGAGGTATAAACTGCCAAGGCCACAGCCACAGGTCCACAGAATGGTCAGCATAAGAGTGTCCTCAGAAATCACTCTATATCCTAATTCCCACCTCACAATCCCCACTTTCTGAATCCTCCTGGGTTTGTGCCTGGCTAGTCAAGAGATCTGTTGACATTGCCTGGTTTCCTTCTACTTTGATCTGTAGAACGAAGCAAGTGATTCTCAACTCCCTTGGACAGTTCAATTCTGCAGATTGCTTTTGGTTACTTAACTTCTCTCAACCCCCTTTTCCTCCCACGTACTTCACCCCAAAAAGCCACAGAACTTCAGGCCTGGGTCCTTCAGGCAGGAATCGCCCAGGAGCAACCCTCGTCTACAGCTGTCACAGAAAGTGACACTTTTCTCTTCACCATCACTCGTGTTCTGTCTAGGTAGTATGTTCCTCCTGTCCTTTCTGCTGTCACTCCCCTCCCTCTCCTTCCTTCAGATCCCTTCCACAGAGTCACTCTGAATTTTGATCTAATGGCCCCACCTAAAGTCATGCTTACTGTCAGCCACAACCAAGAAAGTCACCTGATTGCCATGTGCCTTGGACCGAGAGACGGAGCCCTGAAAGGGTCACAGGTTGGTAAAAAGGGACTCCAAATCCACCTACATGGTGACATATCTCCTCTGGTTATCCATGTCCATTCAAGCTTCTTTTTTAACCAGCAGCTCTCAACACTTGTCTCCTAGGCAATTAGCATATATTAACTAATGGAGCCATCTGCACATCTGGTCACCAAGGGAGACCCTATTCTTACACGGTTGTGTTCCCCATCTAGGTATTCTGGTAACATTCATTTATTCATGCTTCCATTTATTCAGCAAACATGTAGTATCGAGGTCCTACAGTGTACCCATCACCTGAAATGACTGTTAGTGTTGTGCTCACGCCCCTAGCTACAGCTGAGGAGATAACTTGTCCACCAGGATCAAACACAAATGCGATCCTGTCCTTCTGTACCTCCTGCTTTGTTCATGGCCTTCCCTATGCCTGGAATGCCTTTCTTTCCCTTCACCACATGAGAACTCTTGACTTTTTCTTTCCAGATTCCCACGCTCATTGTCCATTAACCTCCTTCGCATTCCCCTGCTCTTGGCCCCACACAGACTGCCTTGCCTCAGAGGTGGCTGTGCTTGCGCGTACCCACCCCTCTGACCACAGCTTCTCAAGGGCAGGAACATATTTGACTAAATTTTGGGTCCCCAGTAATTGGTACAGTGCCTGACACACAGGAGCTCCCTAAATGTTTGCTAAACTTTTAGTGCACGGATTTGAGGTTTTTTTCCCATTACAGAAGACGTGTGTGTGTGTGTGTGTGTGTGTGTGTGTGTAGGTGTTGTGTATACATATACATATAAACACATAAACATGCAATTTACTAGTTATATGCCTTTGGGCTTTAGATTCCAAGAGAAATTAACGGTGTCTCCCCATAGGACTATTGGAGAAAATAAACAGATGCATGTCAAGTGCTTAGAACAGCTCCCAACACACGTGCTCTCAAGAAACAGAATAAATACAATAATAATAATAGCAATGCTGTCATTTCATTTTATGCCAATATGCTACATTCTTTTAACCCTAAGCTCCTTATTAAAAGTTAAAAATAGCAAGATTCTTGCCTTGAAGGAATGTAGAGTCTACTTCTGCACATTTGCTTGTTTCCTACTACATAACTAAAAGAAGTATACTAAAAACATAATATGAGAGGATGACAGGCTCCAGCTTTCATTGTTGCAGAAGGTCAGGTGAATGGAGGTTCTGAACCACGATGACAGAGAAAGGGTGAAGGGACACCTCCGATCTTTGGAGGCTAAGAACAAGGCTGTGGCAGCCCGGTCTATGGCCATGGGACTGCTGAGAACTAGGTACGCAGCAAGTGGTCTTTATTTTAGAGGGAAAAGTAGTTTCAGATCTTATTTGTAGTTTCCTGTGACAACTTCCCTCTCTCCTGGCCAAAATTTTGTAGCCTTGACTCTAAAAACCCACGAGTGATCCCATTCTATGCCTGCTTAGATGCTTATAGGAGTCTCAAGGTCTGTGAAGCTGCCTGGTACTGCGCAGGGTGGACAGGGCAGGCTCTTCGTGCTGGGCTCCTGCCTCTCCACCAGCCTGCTCTGCACCTGCTGCCATTGTCAGCACCCGGCCCCATGGGCCCGTCCCATTGGTCGTTACAAGCCTGGCCTCCCTACGGCCCTGCCAGCCATGCCTCTAACAAGGTGCGGAGTGCCTGCAGCAGCAGCTGATGGGGTCGATGGAGACAGCTCAGAGCAGGCAGGAGGAAGGGAGGACAGGTGAGGCCAGGGTGGAGGGACAAAGAGACACTGACAGATGGCGACAGGGGGTGCTCTTGAGAGAAATCTCCCCCATCAGCCCTCATTCACTGAAGACTTTCTATTTAGTCAAAACAAAAATTTGGTTCCAAGGGAGTACAGGAAACTTGTGGTTGTAAGAGAAGAAAGAAATGGAAATGAAGTAACTTTCCCATGTCTCTCTCCTCTCTCTCTCTCTCTCTCTCTCTCTCTCTCTCTCTCTCTCTCTCTCTCTTCCTCCTCCCACCCTCCTCTACTGCCAGATAAAATTTCCTTCCAAGAGCTTCCCAGTATGAACTAGACTGATGGCCACAGTGAATATCTGCTACTTCCAAAGGCAACTCCCTGCCTCTGTGAAGCCATTGACGTCCAGGGTCAAGGTCACTCTGCCTGCACACAAGGGAGGCGCCGCTGCTTGTACACACCTGGCCGAAAGCACAGCTTTGCAGGCTGAGTCACCACAGTCCTCAGGGTCCCGCTACAGATCTACCTTACACCCAGCGGAGGGCTCTGGGTTAGACAACAGGGTGCATCTCAGGACTGAAGGGTTACAAGACCCTGGAGCCTTCTCGCGGGGAGGGAGGCAGTGCAGGAGGAAGAGTATGTGCCTTGGAGTCATTCATACCTGCCATCTCTGCCCCCGGTGTGCTCTCAGTTTTTTTAACTGTAAAATGAAAATTATTGTCCTATGTCTAAAGGGCTGTTGGGGGCAGCAGTTCAGCTGATTGAATATGCATGTTTGTCCTCAAAACTTCACTAAAATTAAAGTTGAAGAGAAAAAGAATGAGAGAAGCAACCACAGATTGAGTAGAATTCCACACACACCCCGACCAGCCCCAACCCTATCAACCCGTTTTCCCTAGAGCCAGGGAATTCATCTCCCAGGCAAGAGGTTGGAGAATTCTGTAGAAAACAGAACGGACCCAGAGAAGAGGCCTACAGGTATTGATGTCTAGCGGTCTCCCAGTGAGAACTCCAGCTCACAGCCTGATCAACTTAAATTCCAGGGCCCTGGTAAGTAAAGCCCAGCAGTCCCAAAGCCCTGCTACTAAGCACGAATTCCAATCAGTTTTTTTATGTTGTAAAGTGTAATATACATAAAAAAGCATATGTCGTGAACATATACAGCTAGGATAGTTGCATTAAAAACACCTGTACCTGCCATTTGACTTAGGGAGTAGAGCCTCACTGGGAACTTTGAGCCCCGTATGTGTTCCTGCCCTACTGTGTGCGTTCTTCCCATCTCAAAGAAACCACTATGCTGAGTTTTGTTTTAATCATATTTTTTTTTTGCTTTTCTTTGTAAATTTACCACACATGTATATATCTATAAACAATATCTTGTTTAGTTTCTCCTGCTTTTGAACTTTGCATAAATGGTGTCATATGTATATTTATTCTATGATTTGCTTGGTTTGCCCAATGTTATGCTTTTAAAGATTATCCATATTGAAATGTGTATGAAAATCTATTCTTTCATTGATGTATAGAATTACATTATACGAAAATCCTATGATTTATTTATCCATTCTTTTTGGGGTGGATTTCTGGTTGTTTCTCAGCTTGTGTGTTATGAACACATTGGCTGATTTCATACATGTCTTCTGCTAAATTTGTACCGTGGACTCCTTAGAGCACGCACATAGAAGCAGACGTGCTGGGCATACCACGTGTTCATACTTGACTTCACTAGATAATGTTAAATAATTCCCATGGTGGGCAGTACCAAGATGCCCCACCAGTTCTATGAGAATTTCCTAAGCTCCGTGTTCTCACCAACACTTGATATTGTCAGGTAGTTTAATTTCTGCCAGTACAGAGGATGGGAAATGATATGTAATTTGGGGTTTAATTTGCATTTCTGTGATTGCTAAGGAGGTTGCAGATCATTTCAAATAGTTGTAGGCCATTCATACATCCTGCTTACTAAAATGCTTGTTCATTTTATGTGTCAACTTTTTAAAGTGGATTACTGGTCATTTTCTTGTAGTTTTCTTTATATATTCTAAATACTAACCTTTTGTTGGGTAAATAAGTTGAAAACATTTCCCATTTATTGACTTATCTTTTTGATATATTTTACGAAATACAAGTTCCATGGTCAATTTTGTCATTCTTTTCCTTTATGGGTGGTGTTTTTATCTTTTAGGGAAAAAAATAATTCAGAAAATATCTTTGTGATCTCCTAGAACAAAATAATCTGTTAAAGTTTTAAAGCTTTGCATTTCACATTGAAGTTCTGGATTCCACTAGAATTACTTTTAGGATATGATGTGAGGTTTTTGTCCAATTTTTATTACTGCCACATGAAAAGTGATGTTCAGAACCACTCTTTGAAGAGTTTGTTTTTTTTCAATGACCTGCCTTTGTCATACATCAGCTAACCATTATGCATATAAGGCATTTAGAAGAGTGTTTGGTACAAGTGAGCACATCATAAAAAACATTTATTAATTCATTTAATCCTTGTTGCAACTCATCTCTCTCTCTCTCTCTCTCTACCCCCGCCCTGTGTCATCTGGATCAGGGGCTGTGCTGCAGGTGGCAGGAGCTACATCTCTGCCTTTGTCCTCTACTCCAGCATCCACCAGAGGATGGGGTGAGAATTACATAACAAAAGCTTTATGCTGGGAACATGGAGGAGGTGATGGTGACCCAGACCGGGCACACTAATC
This sequence comes from Lepilemur ruficaudatus, assembly GCA_963574885.1. Taxonomy (NCBI): domain Eukaryota; kingdom Metazoa; phylum Chordata; class Mammalia; order Primates; family Lepilemuridae; genus Lepilemur; species Lepilemur ruficaudatus. The sequence goes on from CAUYRT010039759.1 coordinate 10,674, forward strand.
TTCAGGCTCATCTAATCTAATCTACACTAATCGTCTTTGACACTGCTTCATCCATTCTGATGTGTGTGTATAAACAGGCCTCTCTCTGCGTCATCATTTTCAACAGTCCTCCCTGAAAAGGTCTTTGGAGGGAGGAGACTTACCATCATCTGTTGATCTCAATTTTCCAGACTCTCCCTGTCCCTGGAACCACAAACAGTAGATCTGGCCATACAGAGTGACTTATAGGAATCAAAGCTCTTGCAGAGCACAGAGGTTCTCAGGGATCCGTGCTTGGGAAGGCTGTGGCAGCCTTTCCCTCTATGTCTTGCAATCACGTGTACACAGAAGGTGCCAAATAAATATTTGATTAGAAACTGAGAGAATGAAGTCATCGATCTCCTTCCCTTCCACAGGAAAACGCTGATCAGATTATAAACGTTTCAAACACAAGCATGACTAATGGCACGTTAGGGATGGAAGATTTGAAAAGTGCCTAATCCAGGGGCTCTGACCATGTACTGCTTGGACCAGCAGCATCAGCATCATGTGGAAATGTCTAGAAATGCACACTCTTGGGCCCCACCCAGATCTACTGAATCAGAAATTCTGGGGGTAGAACCCAGTACTCTGAGTTTTAACAATCCCTCCAAGAGATTCTGATGCACATTAAAGTTTGAAAAACACTGCTCTAAAGTTATTAAGTCCTCCTTTTCCTTTTGCAGATGAAGAAACTGGGGACAGAAAAAAAGGACCAACAGTCAAGGCTACACATCTGGGAAACAGTGGGTTCTGGGCACAGCACAAGGCCGTGACTCCCAGGTCTGTGTTCTGTGTACTGTTCCGTGCCAAGACACTTCCACCTTCTGCCATGTTGGCAGCTGTTCCTGGAGCAACCAGCTTGTATGTAACTGGTTAGGTCAATTCATTAGCGAAGGTAGCTACCAAAACAAGGTCATGGATTTCATCCCCAATGGGAACCATTTTTCTTTTCCATTCCATCCCACAAATGCATTCCCTCAGTCAACAGGAAGAACAGGTGTAAATGTATGGAAGGCTTAGTAAAAAGTCTATCATTTCTGCTGGGGAAATAATACAAAACAGATCCTCTTTGTTGGTCCTATGACCCCACCCTTGTGTAGGAAGAGCCACACTGTACATTGCACATCCTGCATGCAGAACAGTGTGTATATTAAGCCAGGGGAACGTCACCCCAATGACCCAGCCAGAAATGCTCTATTGTTTGCTAGCCTCCTTCCTGCTCACATTTTAAGCCAGCAATTCCTAAACTCCAAGGTTTCGTGGATCAGTAACATTTCTAAAAATGTTGGAGGACTGACATGTGATTGCCCCTCTTTTATCTTATATGAATAAAATAAAGATAGAGATACAAAAACAACTACTGTCATTATTGTTATTACCATCTAATAGTATCATTTTTATATAACACTAAAATTGTGCAAACTCTCAGATTAAAATCAATATTTTCAAGAAATGTGAATTCATACACATGTACTGCCTGTACTAACTTCTCATTTCTCTTCTGACCGAGTGGTCAGAAAAATTTAGCATAGGATGCCACGGATCTGCCACTCCAGGTTGGGAGCCACTTCTTGCTGCACAACTGCCTTCTGCACAACCTGGCCCGAGTGGCCCCTCTGGGCTCCCGCAGCACCCTATGGCTATTCAGTGATGGCACTTTCATGTTCATTTATAGTTATCTGCTTATAAGCCTGCTGTTTCCAATCTAGTGTAAGTTCTAGAGAATAAGAATTGAGACTAATTGAATATTTTGTTTCTTTAGCATCTATCTGGAGTGTGAGAACTAGGCATAAATAATTGTGAAAGAAGGAAAGAAGGAAGGAAGGGAGGGAGGGAGGAAGGGAGGAAGGCAGGAAGGAAGAGAGGGAGGGAGCGAGGGAGGGAGGAAGGGATGAAGGCAGGAAGGCAGGAAGGAAGGAAGGAAGCAGGGAGGGAGGGAGGGAGGGAGAAAGAACTGCATTTTCCCACAGACAAGATCTCCCCAACATCTAGGTATTTCTGGCTTTAATTCTCAGAAGCAAAAGGGACCCTTAGAGTGACAGCCCGAGCCAGACAACCCCACGTGGCTGAGGAAGCAGTGTCTGAAGCCAAATCAAACCCTCACCATCAATCTCCATCTCATCAAGTATCCAGTGTGGTTTCCCTCTGGCTGCTTGCTTTCTAGAGATGAACCGATGTCAGCCTTGTGGCTTCCAGGAGGAACATGGGGACAGTAGAAGGCTGGGAGAAGGGGAGCAGCTAGGGAGGGACTCACGGGAAGGGTTCTGAAGGAAGTTGCCAATCATTAGAGTCATGCTCTTTGGAGCCACCAGACAGGCCAGGAGATGGTTTGGACATTGAGCCCAGAGGGCTGTGGGTTCACGGGGTTCCTCATTCACACTGCATCTGAAAAGCCACGTTGGCGCTAGACAGTTATGAGTGTGTCTCTGCAGCAGGAGCCTCTGGAGAATTTAAGCAGCAGCTATGGTTTCTTTGCTCCTGCCTTGAACAAGCTGTTGGTTGGCACATCATGATGCAGTGGGGTTTGATATTTCAGAAGGGGCCAAAGACAGGACAAACCACCTCTGTGCCAAGAGAGGAGAATGGGAGGATGGGGAGGCAGCCACATGATAAAAACATAATCACAGCCAGGATGGCAGGAAGGCACAGCTCCAAATCCCTCAAAGAGGGTCCAGTGACACCATCTCCTCTCACCCCACCCATTTCCTTGCCCCAGTGCCCAGGAAATGGCATCATGGAAGACAGACCAATGCCCTCATGTCTGCAGCCCTGGGACTTTCCTAAAGGGAGAGAGAATTCCTGTTTGGGGAATTTTTAAAAATCTTTGTGTTGGATGTCTTCCCCAAGCCCAGCTTCCAAGCTGGAGCAGATGATGAACAAATGTCAGAACTTGCTGAAAATAGGGGAATGGATGGAATGACCCCTAAAGGACCTCATCAGCAGAGGGCCTCAGAAAAGGAGAACAAACAGACAAAGGAGGCAAAGACGCAAGAGGCAGTGAGTGGCAGAAGCCAGGAGTCCAGGCTTGCAGCCGATCTGAAAGTTCACATGGGGACATTTGAAGAAAGCGAGACGTGATCGTCTGTCTCTAGTGACTCACTCACTTATTCATTAGGCACATGTGTGTCTTCCTGCCTGCTGGGCATTGCACAGAGCCCCTGCCCTCACGGAGTTTGCCATCTGTTGAGGGAGAGAAACAAGTAAATAGACAACTGTAGTGACAATTCTGTTTGCAAAGGACCTGTGGATGCCAGGCACGCTTTAGGCACCATGTGTTAATCCTCCCAGCCACCTAGGGGGTGGGTCCTGTTACCAATACCGCCCTCACGTTACAAATAAGGAAACTAAGGCACAGGAGTGTAAGCAGCTTGCCCTATGGCCAGGTAAGGGTGGCAGCTGGAGTTGATGGCCGTGTTCTCACTACACTGTATGGAGAGGCAGTATTACCGCAGGGGTCAAGTTCACAATGGAAGCAAGGACAGGGCTGTAAGGTGGCAGAGGAGGAGGCTCAGAAACCCTTTCCTTGTGTCAAAGCCGAGCTCTGAGGGATAGCAGACAATAGTAAGAGAAGACCATTAAGGCAGGAGCTGACTAAGGGAGAGAGAAAAGGAACAAGAAGTTTAAACTAAAAAGTACAGAAATGGAATAGGAGTTAGAATTTGGCATTTTAAAAGCAGGAAGCTACAAAAAATTCAACCCAACAGGACAAAATGCATTGGCCTTGTCCTTCTCCTCAAAAGCCGCCTCCCACCGATGCCAGCATCCGTGCCCTGCAGCTCCTGCCCCAGATGGAAGGGGCTGCCTGCCACTCACCTCTGCAGGCCCCACCTCGACCCCAGCCCTGGTTAGTACTCACACTAAGAGGAGGCTTTAAAAAATAAAATAAAATAAAATAAAATAAAATAAAGATGGCAAAAGAATTTGGTATTGGGACTACTAAAAAAAAAGGTCTTATTTATGTCAAGTCTTTAAAATTTAGCCGGGCGCAGTGGCTCACGCCTGTAATCGTAGCACTCTGGGAGGCTGAGGGGGGTGGATCGCTTAAGGTCAGGAGTTCGAAACCAGCCTGAGCAAGAGCGAGACCCCGTCTCTACTATAAATAGAAAGAAATTAATTGGCCAACTAAAAAATATATACAAAAAATTAGCCAGGCAGGGTGGCGCATGCTTGTAGTCCCAGCTACTTGGGAGGCTGAGGCAGAAGGATTGCTTGAGCCCAGGAGTTTGAGGTTGCTGTGAGTTAGGCTGATGCCACGGTACTCACTCTAGCCTGGGCAACAGAGTGAGACTCTGTCTCAAAAAAAAAAAAAAAAAAATTTAAGCTGGTAGGAATAGAAAAGGCAAAGAGAGACAGAAATAAATTAGGCATTTGTTTAGGTTGGCACTGCTCAACAGAATTCTCTGCAGTGATCAGAACATTCTATATCTGTGCTGTCCAAC
>CAUYRT010039762.1:0-40751 GCA_963574885.1 Lepilemur ruficaudatus
TGGACTACTTTGACAGAGTAGGTTTTTGAATGTAACAAGGTAAGTCAACTTGAGTGGTAATATATTTTGGGAAATCAGCTCACTACAAATTGTGACTGTAAACATTGTACTGTAAATGTTTTGTAGTTTTCCCCCAATAAAACTTTAGGAAGAAAAAGGCATACATAGTTAGTAGCTACTGTATTTGGAAAACGAAGGTATAAATAGTGTTAAAAAACTTAAGATTGGATAAGATCACCTTGGGCAATGGATCTCAGCTGATTGATACCAACACCCTATAATCACAGAAAATATTTTGTAATGCTCCTTACCCTTCTGAATTGTGAAAAATCATAATATAACAATAGAACAACATAAACTGGTTATAAATATATTGTAAAATATTAATATAGTACCCTAATTATAGTATAAAGGAGAAATAAAGGAAAAACAATTTTATGAAAATGTATTTTAATATATAAATTACTGGAATGACTACATCAGAAGACAAAATGAAGTAATCGGATACTTACACATACACATTCAGTAACCATGAATATGGCAGCTACTAATGAGATTTAATTTAGGTGAATTTTATCAATAATTGGAGTACCATGAGCAGGGTTGCTGTCAGAGGCATGTATTTACAAAATACAGCACAAATTTTGGCAAAATTTTAAATTAAACACAGTGTTTTCTCAATGGATACAGTAGTCAGTTATATTCTGGTAAAAGGCAATGAGTAGTAGCCATGTAAAAACTATTGATGTTTACATGTTAATTGGACTGAGATTCTAAATTCAGATCATATACACAAAATTTCACTTTCATAAATGCTTAGGAGGACATTCAGAAGTTGTAGATAATGCAGAAAATAATATTCGTTGAGAGAGCCTGTTGTACATTGCAGAATTGGTAGCTTTTCACATTGCATTGGTTGAAATGTACATATTTGTGCAGAACAAATGTGGATGAGCCTGGTTAATGGCTAAGATTCAATAAAAGACCTGATCGATTATACACTATGAGGACACATAAATTTTATGTATATTGATTCTTATAGGGACTTTTTCCCTGCAGGACCTAAATCCAATTCATATTAATTCAATTTAAAAGGGAGAATATTTAATATCATTATTTCAAAATCAGAGATAATTATTACAAATTATCACTAGGAGCCAGAACATGTAAATTTTGAAGTATATATTAAACTTTCAATTTATCATTTTGAATAATCAAGGGTTATTTCAGAAATTGACTTCTTAATATCCTAGGACATTAGTGGAAGTGGAAGTGAAAAGAGACAATGAATTCTGGGTGCCATATATATGCCATTGATAATTGAGTGCATCATATTGGAAATAATTCTTAATATCTCTATTATGGATCATGTGTACTTTAAATTTTTATTTTATAAATCATCTCTTCCTCAATTAGTGGAAATTCACTTCTCAAATAAGATTGGGGCCATTAGCTGGTCAGTCAATGAAAAATATATATGTGCATTTTTATTCACCAATATTTTCATGGGTCCAGTAGTTACATAAAAATATCCATAATAAATCACCTACTACTGCATATTTTTGTTTAAATGAAACAGAACTCAAGAGAACTTTTAACACAGTGTAACACTATATCTTCTTTGGGCTAGGCCAAACAGCAGACGTAAAATAACTATAAGACAATATTTGCTTAAGAAAAAAATCTAAAGAAGGCAAAGAACTCTTGTTAAACAAGTTTTGGCAAAAACTAGAAGGAATCATGAAATTTCTATTGCTTAGCTTAAGCATTATGAGAAGCTCAGAAAGAAGAAAAAATATTTTGAATGATTTATTTTAAAAAGGCTATTCAAGTGTGATGAAAAATTAGTCATAAGTTATAAATAATATCAAAGGACAGTTGTATACTTCAGCATATTTATTAGAAAACTATATATTCTTTTATCTACAAATACATACTTCTACCTACTTTTTAAGCATTTTTAAATCTAGCATATTTCCCAGTTATATTGAAATCAGTGTTCTTAGATTAAAATATTTTACATAATCTATATACCGCCAAATTGTGAAATCTTATACATGTTTTCATCTATCACCAGGTGGTATGGCTTGGAGATCATGCAATCAAATAAATTATCTCACTCTCATTATGGTCTAACTCTAAGTGAAGTTCTCTGGAGAGGTGAATAAGAATCTTGAAAATTAAATCTATTGCATTAACTGGAATCCATCATAATAACAAATGTGTACATTATTATTTGAGAATAATGATATGGATTATAACACATTTAAATATGTTTCTCTGAATTTAGTATATTTTCTTAACAGATTCTAAGAAAAAATTTAAAAGTCCATTATTTCTCACTTTTCCATATATCTCTGAAAACAGAAAAAAATCTTCCATTATAATAAATGCTCAAGTTCAATAATGCTGAATCTTACTGTTTAATGAAAAACCTTTTCTTTCATTTTTTTGTTTAATAGAGCTCACTACTAGTTATGGTCTATAAAGCTTGGCTTATGCTTTTAAAAAGTATACTATTTATAATACTTTCTAATAGTGTTAGAACATTTAACAGATTAAATTATTTTGCATGACTGTCATGACGATCTACCTTTAAAATATATACCATATCTCTGCTTACTCGGCCGCCTCTCTAGTTTTAGTCAGCATCTGTTTTTCTTCGAGAATAAGCTCCAAACTGATCTTTCTGCTTCCTGCTTCCATTTTTGTAACATATTAATTTATTCTTCATAAAACATACAGGCTTAGCTGTTGGAAGTTAAAATCAGTTTCATGAGGATTTCCACTTTTATTTGGAATGAGATAACAGGAAACAGAATTACCCTTATGCTTGAGAGAAGCCTCCCCAAAACAAAACAAAGCAAAATGCAAAATACATAAAACAGTGGTTTTCAAGACACTGGACATTTGGCAATGAAGGATAGTGATCCTTGAGAGATGGAAAACAAAACCCTATGATTGTTCCAGCTCAGTGCCTTGAGAAATCACTTAGAATTCGTGCAGATAGGGGAGCCTGAGTTGGAGCCCAGTAGACTCCTTAAATTGAGAAGATGGAGCTGAAAGTTGAGAAGACCAAGGGAGTTACATTTCGTAGGTTAGAGTACTAGTGAGGATAGAGCTGCACAGTTAAAGAATCTCAGTGTTCTGCTGAGTACATGCATAGTAGGAAACTACTTAAAACCAGTGAAAGAACCATCTTTAAAATGATTAGAAGAAGTAATGCCCAGTGCTGGCACAGTGCCTGTTCCCACCAGCCAGACTAAAAAAAAAAAATACTCATAATTCATAGGACTTAGGTTATGTATTCAGAAAAAGTATTTCTTCAGTAGTGGGGAGTAATTAATTTGAGACAGAGCACTGTTCCAGACCCAACTAACAAATCATTAAAGCAACCTTCACATAGATGAAATTCTTTCCAAGAAACTAACTGCATCCCTGTAGAAAGCTCAAGATTTATAGGAATATGAAAATATCCGGCGCTCAAGGAGGTAAAATTTACAATATCTGGTTTTCCATCAAGAATTCCCAGGCAGTCAAAGAAGCAGCAAAACATGACCTATAATGAGAAGAATAATCAGTCCTCAAATAGGTGAAGTTTGAAAATTCTTGAGGGCAGAGATCTTTTTTCTTTAATAATATACCCACTGTACCAGGAACTATGTTTGGAATTTAGTGGCCATTAACAGAAGATGACTCCTCTCCTTTCCTAACGGGGACTTACCTAAAACAGTTATAATGACTTCACCTTAGGGAACTGCATTAGAAGAGACTGACAATTCTCTGCAATACCGTCCCTTCACCTATATAAGCAACAAACTAATCAATTAAATATGTATATAGATGCAAACTCATATGTATTTATATATTTCAGACTTCGTTGCTCCTCAGGTTTCAGATATGATTTGCCTTCTGTCAATCATATGTAGTACTTGGTCAACTCCTATTATAGGAACTGAAGGAAGTAGGGAAGAGGAATTGTGCAGCACAATTCATTCTCCTACAGATGGTCACGAGTGAAGTTGAGTCTAAAGCTGATAACTGATAACTGCAGCAGCAGTCTCCTGACTAAGCAAAGATGGTTTCTTTAACTTTCAACATTGGCGTGCTTCCAGAAACGACAGCTATAGTGGTTCTTTTTTGAGGCAGTTTCTGATCATACAGAAATTGCAGCTTCCTTGGTGGTCTAGGAGTCATCTTGAAGGTTTATCATGAGATCTGTTTGTTCAGCTCTCTTAATGAATGAATCTGTCGGCTAGAGCTTTACAAGTGATGGGCCGTGGCATGCCATTTATAACAAATGGGTTATGAATGCCAAAATATTGATTCTTCTCATTCCCTGGACAACCGATTTGTTTCTGTGAGAAGCAGATCAGAATCCCTGAGATGGTCCTGCTTGGATGTAAGAAGCATAAATATGCCATGGAATGTAAATTTATAAATACCTGACATAAATCATTCAATTAAATGTAATAAATCCCTTTCTGCTAAAAGTCGGTAGAATAGAGTCTATCTTCTTCCATTTGACCAGTCATCAATACAGCAGCAGTCCCTGGATTTTGACTATTTTAACCCAGGCTATCTAGAAACTAAGGCAGAATAATTTGTGGAATTGCTTTATTAGGGAATACTGGCCTCAGAGGCAGGACAGGAGTGAAGGAGGAGAGGAGGGAGAGATTATGAGGATTTGTTATTGAGCTAGTTTTCATTAATTATGATTGATTCTTGATCCCATGGGACAATCTGTAAGAAACAATTTAAACTGTTTTAGGACCATCCATGGTAGGAGATAAAGAGGGAAGAAATTTAATCATAACCTTCTTGTTTCCAATGATGAAAGCTTTGTTCCAGAAAGAGTTAAATTCTCTGCACTTAACAATTAGGCATATGTGAGTCTAGAGTAGAGAGTCCAACAGCATGAAAAGAGTAGCCAAGGGTTGGAAGGTTGGAAGCAATATAGGTGGTGTTACAGGAATTGGGGAACTATGAGGTTGTGCCTGTTGTAAGGGCAATCAGAACCCACATAGACCTACTCCCTACAGGAGCAGGTGGAATAAGAAACATAAGAGGCCAAGAGAAGCTTAAGCAGTACACAAGGGACACTCTTTTGTCATGGATCCATCACATGAGTGGTTCACCCAGACTGGAATACAAATATATTCTGTTCACTAGGTTTTATACTGGCCAATTTCTACTCATGTTTTGGAATTTATCATGTGTCACTTTCTTAAAGAAGTCTTCCACCATAACTCCCCCCTCTTCCTCTGTAGAAGGTCTAACTGGTAAATCTTATCAGACCATTATTTCCTCTCCCGTATTTAGCACATATCAGAATTTGTATTGATATGTGTGTGCCTTTGTAACAATATTTAACATAAATGTCATCCTTCAGTTTGAAAATTTTCAAAGGTAGAGATCTTTTCTCTTTAATAATATACAGCCTATACCAAGAACCATATTTGTAATTTAATGTGTGATTAATGACTATTAACAAATATTTAACAAAATAAATAAATCATTTTTATAATGATTATATCTTTACCTTAATTTCCATAAAGAAGAGAAAAAACTGATATAAAATATAATTATATAAGAAAAATTGATTATCTTAACTCCATATACAATTTCAAGATAATTTGCTATTGAGTTAACACGTTACAACAGATTATTTGTTTACAGGTAAATTCTGACAATCACATAGCACTTCTTGTTCTCTTATGAAAAAAAGTCTTCTCATGCAAACATTGATAGGTTCTCAGTATGTTGATGGACATTACAATAGCAATAATAATTTTTCTTTTTAATATTTTTGCCAAAGGTCATTACTGTTACTCTTTCAAGCTCAAAGAGAACTAACACAATGCATACAATTGATTCAAATGAGAGAATAAAATGTTAATTTATTTTAATTTTAATAGTAAACATTATTAGAATTAATTATTCAACTATAGGTAAAATAATGATAAAATGTTTCTTGTAATCATTAAATGAATCTTAATGTTGAAAATATTATGTACAAATAATGTGTGGGAAATATTATAGGATAATTGGTTAAGTGCATACAGATATCAAATGGTCCTGTGTTGGAATCTTGGCTCTAATGTTTGTTACTTATATCACTTTGCTCAGGCTTATTAGCCTCTCTGATCTTCTTTTTCTGTAAACAGAAAATTGGCACTGCCATATTTCAAGTACTCTAAAAATGCCATAGATTGTAAGACTGTATCATGTAATGTAGCATTAACCAAAGGGAAAAGAAAAAGCCAATAATTATGCAATGGCATGCCATCAATGTGAATCCTAATTTCAGAGATGTTAAAATAAAAAGAATAAGAAATAATCTACTTAAATTGATGAAATACAGAGGGCTTTTTTGATAATTAAATGGGATAATGAAAGCACAAAGCTTAACACACACCTGAAATGTCAGAGCTCAGTAGTATCAGCAACACACAAAAAAATCCAGAAATCTATACTATCTTTAAAACAACTGGGAAACATAATACAACCCATCTAAATGCTTTTTTGGTTCCATATCATGTATTTTCAAAGGTTTTCTTTATAATTGGGCATAGCAAGGGCTGGTATAATCATTTTGTTTTTGATCATTTAATTTCTTTTGTCCTTTCCAATTCATTTCATTTGGTTTCAGAATTCAACTGTAGTGCTTTTGACTTAACAATAAAGGGAAGGAAAAAATGACTAAACTGAAAACATTCTCTAAATAGGTTTGCAATCCAAATGTGTCTGCCTTAGGTTGATGTATAAGTTTATTCATTATGTTGAAATGTGCTTACATATTTAAATAGATCATCCATGCTTATACTCTTGATTCTTGCTTGTTATTTATATTTCTAACCATCTATCATATTTGTCAAAGATTGCAAGATTCAATCTTGGAACACACTCCTACTATGATGATCACATGTATATTTTCCAGCTACATGTATTTTTGAAGATCAACCAGCATCTAAATAAAAGGACAACTCACCATATATAATTTTGTGAAGTTTATTATTGTACTTGTCTAGCTTTATAAATCAGATATGTTTTAAGTCACTGTAACAGCATGGACTGAAAGACCTACTTACTTTACAATAAATTACTTTTATTTTGCAAACCTTTTTTTTTGGGGGTTGTTGCTGGTAGTATATCAAATGTCTAAACATAACACTTTCTGAATTAGCAATAAAACAAGATAGATCTCTGGTTCCTTCAGATGACTAGTAAGAATAATCTTATTTGCTAAAAATAATAACTAGTTTTACTTTTACTGGTCCTACATCTTATATTTCACAGACTATTTAATGACATAGGTAAATTCTTCATCATGTTCTTCTACTTCTACTTTTGATTTGTGTCTCCTTTCCTCCAAATAACTATAGAAAGTGAACAACAAAAAGGCGTACTATTAAAAACAAAACTCTGCAAATAACACATTATGTATGTAATATAGTGATTACTGTATTAACAACAAAAAAAATCTTTGCAGCTACCATGACAAACGTTAGCCTTCATTGGAGTAATTAAAATTTTTGATTATTTAATATTTATATATTTACAGTGGTAATGATAGCTTTCTATAAAAGCATGAGTAATGGCTCCAGTCTGAAAAAGCACAGTGGGAAGAGTGAATTACCTAATTGGTATAATATTTGCTATTATTATCAGACTCTAACCCAAGCATTACAAACATAGCCAATGTATTAATAAATATATAAAAAGCACTCACAACATACACTTAAATACATTTATATAAAGCATTCACATACTAAAGCATTCACATAAATAAGCAAAATGCATATTTTTATATTTTTTACATTGTTTGCATGCTCTGCAAGGATTGCAATGTCAAAATAAATATTTCGAAGCTCTCCTTTTCAAATGCATTAGTGAACTAATTGTGAGAGACAGAAACCAAATGCTGTCTCTAAATTTCCGTAATCCCTTTCATTCTTGACAATAGAATCCCACATCAATTTATTAGCTGGGCACATAAACCCTCTAAATAAAGACAATCAAACAGTCTGAAATCCAAGGAGAAATGGACACCTCCAAGGAGACACAGTATATGAACACTGACTTACAAGTGGCAAGGCACAGGAGGAATAGACACTGGGCAATATGCAGGTACGCAGAAAGAATTTAAATAAGCTCTTTACTGAATGACTAAAGTATGACTAAAGTAAGAGTAGAAATTCTACAGAATAGAAGTCAATAAGAAAAATAACTGGAAAATCCCCACATATTTGGAAATTAAGGAACTACAGTTCTAAAAATCATGGGCCAAAGAAAAAGTCATATAATAATTGAGAAAATATTTTGAAGTGTAAGAAAATTTAAATGCAAGAAATCAAAATATTTGAGGATCAGATGAAGCAATACTTAAGGAGAAATTTATAGCATTAAATACTTACATAAGGAAAAAAGCTCTGTGTCAGTAACCTAGTTTTCTTCCTTACAAGCCTTGAGATAAATGATAGCAAAGTATACCCAAAGCAAGTAGAGGAAGGAAATAATGAAGACAAAAGCAGAACTCAGTAATACTGAAAATGGAAAAGCAAAGAAGAAAATAATACAACTAAAAGTTGGTTACTTTTTAGAACCACTTTATTGAGGTATAATTGACATACAATAAATTGTACATGTTTAAAGTATACAATTTTAAGTTTTGACATTTGTATATACCTGTGCAATCATCACAATCAAAATATTGAGAATATCTGCAATGAATAGAGATCTTTTTAAGAGCCTGGTTTCTATTCCTTTGAATATATATACCCAAAAGTACAACTGTTGAATCATATGGTAATTCTATTTTTAATTTTTGAGAATATCCATAATATTTTCCATAACAGTTATGGCATTTTGCATTCCCACAATGTACAAATGTTCCAATTTCTCCATATCCTTGACAAAGCATATTATCTTTTATTTTTCTAACAATGCCTGTCCTGGTAAGTGTAAGGTGATAGATAACTCATTGTGATTTTACTATCTGCACTCCCACATTCAATGCAGTATTATTCGCAACGGTCAAGATATATAAATAATCAAAGTTCCCACTGACAAATAAAGAAAATGTGATATATACATACAATGGAGTGTTATTCAGCCTTAAAAAATAAGGAATTTCTACTATTAGTGACAACATGGATGAACCTGGAACGCATTATGCTAAGTGAAATAGGCCAGTCTCAGAAACCCAAATACTGTAATGATTAACCATATATGAGGTATCTAAAACAGTCAAACTCATAGAAGCAGAGAAGAGACTGATGGTTGCCAGAGGCTGGGAGGAGGCGGAAATGGGAAGTTATTGTTCAATGGAATCAAATTTTGATTATTCAGGCTGAATAAATTCTAGAAATCTGCTGTATAGATTTGTCATACGGTAGATCTCATGCTAAGTGTTCTTACCACACACACACAACAGGCTACAAAGAAACTTTTGGAGGTAATGGATTGTGTTTACTACCTGTTTTGTATATCAATTATACCTCTGTAAAGCTGTTTAAAAAATGATAAGCATACCCGTCATTCCTAAAGATTTTGTGCTCTCTTATAATCACTTAGTCTCTCTCCATCTTGTTTCCACACCCCCACATTTCCAGACAACTGTTGGTTTCCTTTCTATCACTATAGATTTATTTATATTTTATAGAATTTATACCAATAGAAGTATATGGTATGCATTATTTTTCACTGACTTCTACTCAGAAGAATTATTTGGAGGATCAGTCACATTGCTGTGTTTTAGTTCATTCATTTTTATTGCTGAATAGAATTCCATTATGTATATATAACACAATTTGCTTATTCATGTACCAGTTCATAGACATTGCTTTGTTCCCAGCTTTCAGTATTATCAATAAACTGCTATGAGCACTCACATGTAAGTTTTTGCTTGGATATTACCATTTATTTTTCTGAGGTTAATATTAGGAGTAAAATATCTGGGTCATACGCTATGTTTAAATTTTTAAGTTATTTTCAAAATGTTTTCCAAAGCAATTGTTACCATTTTACATTCCTATCGGCAGTGTATAAGAGTGTGAGTCATGCCATGTCCTCACCAATGTTTAGTATGATCAGTCTTATTAATTATTATTATTCCAAGATAGTTTGTGGAGAATGACAACAGAATATGGTGAACATATTCAGCTAACAGCAGCTATTACAGATAATGCTCTGGATATGATATGGTCTTTACCCTCAGGCAATTTGACAATGACACCAGTGTTCATTCACTATATGGCTATCTACCTAACAAGTGACTATTATTTCCCTGAATCAGTAAGGTGAGAAACCAGAAATAGTTTATATTCATCTAATACAAACAGAAGTACACCTTCACTATGTTGCCTTAGGATTGTATCAACTGGCTCTCATCATGACGATTTACTTTTTAAGTGAGCAGAGGGGGTACCATAAATGTCTTAACAAGATAGAGACACATTAGAGAGTAAAATATATAAATATTTAGGAACTTTGTATTTCAGTGAATTTCCTAGGTATATTGTGTCCTTGTGCAAATAACACTCTAAAAGAGAAACAAAGGTTTTTGTGCCTTGCTCTTCCTACCACACAGAGATAAAATAATTTATAAGATTCTTTATATTGAAAACAGTATCACACATCTGTTGTGTTTCTCTGACTCATTCGCTGAGTGACCTGTCAGGGTCAAAGCAAGAGAAGCCCAGCTTGTCTAGGATACAGAGCAATGGTGTTCATGTGTATTCTATTTAGAAGAACTGTGAAGTTATCAATACTAACTGTGAACTTATAATCATTTGTGGAAATAACAATTAATGTAGTTGTTTCATAGACTTACAGATACATTAAAAATTTTATAATTTTGCTCTACTATCCCCTATTATTTAATAAAGGATGCACTTTAAGTAGTGGCTTTATAATTTTGTTGCATTATAGGACACCAAGTAGGAATTTGACTAAACTAGAAGAGCAATGACTATCATCTAGAGTTTATAAGGTGACTGATAGGACTTTGAGTCTTTCTTTTTGTATGAGAGGAGAGGGTGAATGATTCTGACTTTACCAAATGGATGGTTTTCCAATGCTGGAGATACTACATTGGGACTACTGCTATATTTTGGAAGTCAAAGTACATGTGAAAATGTATATATGGATCTTGAATAAGAAATGATCAATGGAGAATACTGTGAATTTGTTTAATTCTCTAGGATATCTTCCCATACTGAGGAGCAATTGTCTTTATATTAGCTTCTGTAAATTAAATGGATTCCTATAATATTTGGTGGATAAGGTAAAATAAATCTTCATGCTGCTCTTGCAGCTGGCAATGGAAGTCACAGGAAGGTTACTGTTAAGAGGAAACTTCCATGGTTAGATTCAGTATTCCAGTATGTAGTAACTGTTTTGTGGGTACTGAAAGGTCAAGATGTGGGCAGTGGCTCCTTTACTTCTGAAGCACGACTTCAATAAAATAGTTTGCTCTGAACATCAGTACCTCCTGGGGATGCCCATGACATGTGCTTCTCCAGCCATCTTGATGAATTTGTAAACATCTAATTGCTTGTATTAAATCCTTTCCCCTTAAATGCCTAGAGTGGAGGATATTTCTTGCACTAATTTCATCTCTTCCTCCCTAAATTCAAATCTACCTTTCCCTACACTCTCTGTTTCTGCAAGTTCTGGTCTTTTCCAAAGATACAATATTCTTTCACGGCTAACGTTTTAGCACATGTTATTTTAACTGCCTCGGTATCCCTTTCTGCCATTTGTAAAGTATGTCCTCACCCTTAAAGCAAATAAATTTTTGAAGACTTTCCTGAAGAATTGCCATTTGTTCTTTGATGATAATAGTTATTTTTATACATCCATATGGCACATACACAACTGATGCTGTCATTGTTCAAAGTTTTTTTTTCATATTAAATTTCAATTTTCTTGAGAATTAAGTCTATGCCTTATTAGCTTTGTTATCTCTGAATATCTAGCACAAGTCCTAGCACATAGTAATAACTCTACATTAAATATTTTTCTATGAGCACCTAGAGATACAATTCCTAACTTTATTAGTTTTAAATGGTATTTATATGATTGTCTTAACTATTTAAAAAAATCTTTACTGGCTTGTACTTCTCTATATGTTATTTACTTCTTATATTATCATTCTACCTTATTTAGTTTAGAATTAGGAATTAAAGATTTTTAATTAGAGATTAAAGATCAAAATTAGAAATTAAAGTTGAAAAGAAAAAATATGCTTCAAATCAGAAGCAATTTCTAATGCTAGTTAGGTCAAATGTATCCCATCGCTAATTTAGCTGTCAAATTTGGTGTTTCATCAGATGAAAAGCAAAAAATCAGTAAAAAATAAATAGTACTGGGGTGCTATTATGGGGTAGGAGAGGCGGTTGTTTTGAAAATAGAAAGAAACTACAGAATGCATGGCTTTAAAGTCATAGGTGTAGCGAATCATTTAGATGGGAATAGGTTATCTTCTGCCAATAGCCAGTGAGGTTTCCAAGTCCTCTCCCATCGAAGCCACAGATGGCATTTATGGGCAACCACAGGAAACAATGACCAATATATTTGTGGACAAGAGCCACAACTCCAGCATACTCACAGTTATGCGAAACAGCAAATTTGTAGGAAAATAAATGCAGCATGTTTACATTTAATGGAGGATCTATGCTTCACTGACCCTAAATTGACTAATTACATACATACAGATAGTATGTGATTTATTTCTTAGGCAGGAGCTACTGAGTAGGGCTGACCAAAAGAGTTCATTTTTTTTTCGTGGTACCAGGAAAAAAAGTAGTTGGGTCACCTCCTTTTAGTGAAGTTGTGTGGGTGTAGAATGCTGAATTCCAGAAGATCTCTGAGAGCAAGTTCTGAGGGGTCACAGTGGCAAACAAACTTGAAGTAAGTTGTGAGAGACAAAATGCAAAGCCAGAGGAAAGTTTGAGAATCATGGAAGATTAGAATAAAGGGCAGCTAACCAGTTCACAAAAATAGGCATCGTTGTGGCTTAGCAATGCATACAGTTGGTCATTGGTCTCTGATATGGTTTTGTGATGATTAATAGATCTATTTTTGGAAACTAAGAACTTTGTAGGGCCATCACATGTGTGGTGAAATGAAGTGATCTCTCTGCCTTACATTAGCATAGGAACCAAAAACCAACCTCCATAAAAAAGGATGCTGACCAGAATCAATTCTGAAACAGTTCTCTGAAAACATTCGGTCTAAAGGAACAGCACAATGATAAACAAACAAACAAATAGCACATGGGGTCCGCTCTTTCTGCTTCTGAATTCTATATTTGCTCTGCAAACTTTGTCAAGTTATTTAACCATTCTAAACCTCTGTTTCCTTATAGAAATTGTGCTAATACAATTAATTTCTGAATATTAGTTCTAGTTGCTGAATGTCAACTAACTTTTTTTAAAGTATATTTATAATTTATTCCATGATGTCATTTCAGATATTTTCAACAGTTTATTTTTGTTATAAGTTTTTGAGTTAACAGAACTTTCCATCAGGTGAAGTTATCGTGAAATAGTTTAAAGGGTGAATTTAATCAGATATAGCAGTCAAATTCCTGGTATCCACACAGAGAAAAGCAATCTAAGACTATCCTTTACAAAATGATTCCAAAAACTATTCTTATTTTGAGGTGCCCTTCATTACTTCAGCCATTGACCCTCAAATTACAGTACTCTTAATCTATTTTAAAACTAAATATTTCCATAGCACTAAAGTGTAATTCTAGTTACCTTTCATTACATAGTCACAGAAAATTTAATCCCCATTAAATAGAGTTGCCACTTTACTTAATGGTTCTTTGAATCATATTTACTCAAGGAGGAAGGCTAAGTTTTTTTAAGGCCAAATATTTTCATGTTAATTAAACTTAAATTGCAGCTGTACAATCTCTGAGAAAACTGAAGTCATGTGGAACAAGGTGGCTATTATGTTTAATGTTTGCTCAGACTCAAGATTAGCCAGATTTTTGGCTTTAACAAAATATTACCATTCAGAAATTGTGCTGTTGCACTATTACCCAATTTCCAATAACGTAAGTGGATAATCAACCAAAATCATGAAGAGTAACTGCATATTGATTAATCAGTTCTATAATCTTTCTTAAGATTTTACTCAAACAGACATCCTGAAAAATCACTGACAAACTGGGAGTCAAATAAAGGAAATCTTTATAGTGTCCATTGATTCTAGAAAGGGCTTGGAGGCTTAAAGCCCATCAGAGGTCCCAATTGGGCATTTTGATTCTGACTATCAGTAAACTGGATCAAAACTGATGTGAAGGTAACATAAAATTTATAAAAGATCATCTTATATTCACAGAAATGTAAATAAATGCATACATTTTTATCTAAGAAACTTCTTGCATCCTACAATCTAGCATTTTTTCAAGTCAGTGTACTATTGCAGTATACATAAATTGTGTTTGTTTTACAAATGGTCTACTACTATGCATGTATATAATGCATTTAAATATATATGTGTACATACATACATATAATTTATATAAAATATAAAGATATAACCTTTATCTCTTTCCTATAACCTCTCTACTTAGAAAAATTTGCACTGTAGAGGTCAAAATACATTTATATCATATAGCATGGAATCTAGCTCTAAATGCAAGGTATAGTTGTGTTCATGCTATAAATAAATATTAATGTTAATTATTACTCATATAGAACATCTATGTAAATACTAAGAATATATGTATATATATATACACAACAGACACACAATAAAGTTCTAAATTTTAAAGTACACATGAATATTATTTGAGTAGTTTCAAGAACACTTCATCTTATTTGAAACAAAATGAACAATATGGAAAATGTATTTTTTCCATTTAAATTTCTGAGAAAGCTTTTCAGTTTTGAGGGGAAAAAAACTTAAAGGAAAATATGTAATAAATAAAAGAAAAATATCCATTTTCTGCTTTTTTTGTGTATGTCCCTATGTGCTACTAATGGAGGTAAACAGAGCAGGGTTGAGATTCTAAGATGATATAAGAAATACCCTCTGGAGATGGCACTAGAATGACTGCCCCAGCTCTCTAGGTTCATCTCTTTTTCTAAAGATCTCTCTAGTCAGGCCACTTCCCAAATACAATGACTCAACACAAATCCAGCTATAATAAAAAAATGGGGAACTTTTACCATTCTTTATAAACCCAAGAGCCAACCCTCTATAACCTTGACCGACGGCCTCTTTCTGCTCTTAGAAGCAAAGAGAATCAGGCTTCTCACGAAAATGTGATTAGAGGAGCTTTCTCTATTGTTTCTTAATGTGATTATTATTATTTCATTTTTAAAGAAAATTCACCACATTAGTAACTCTCTACAATACAGTCACACTCAATTGTCATAATTACAGAGATTCAGATACAACGGGAGTCATGTCATTTCTCTCAAAATTGATATGAAGGAAAAATTGTACTGGACCAGTTAAACAGTCAAAGAAGACTTTATTTATGACTATTGCAATAAGGGTTAAGACTATTGCAGTAGGAAAGAGAAACTGAACTCAACTTCACCAGGGAATAAAAAAGGCAGGATAAGTTTTTAAGCTCTGAGGTGAGCCAGGATGCTTGCTGCAGGATGTAAGGAGAGAGGTTGGCTAGTGTGATTAGGGCATCTGTGTTCGCTAAGTGGTACAGATTAAAGTAGGTTCGTTTCTTCCCCCAGAGACTGGGATATACAGACACTATCTTTTTTGATATTTCAAAGGGATGGCTCCCAGGTGCTTGAGAAAGGCATTCCTGGGTTGTAAAATGGACAAGAGGCAAGGGGAAGATTTATATCCCAAAGAGGCAGAGAAAGAATTTATAATTGTAAGTTTTCTAAATTAAATGCTCTATAAAAAGAAGACCAGCACCTATACTTACAAAAACAAACCTCTCTAAAGCTTAGTCAAACTGTGGGAAACTAACTTAAGGCTTAGAAGTCAGACTACTAATATAGGATATAGCACAGAAATTCAGTATTACTATTATAGGATATTGGCACAAATCCCAAGTAATTTCAGACAACAAATTTATAGGAAAAAAAGAGAAAATGTGTGAATAGTTTTCTCAAAGCCATAGAGAAAAGGCCCAGGAGAAAATGTGAAAATTATAGTAGCCAAGTAAATTAAGCAATTCACAGGTTGGTTGGTTTGTTTTTCCTGAAATTTGCTGGTAATCGAGGGTAATTTTTGTTTTGGATTTTGTTTTAGTTAATTAGAAAATTATTGTAATTTGCCAATTTATTGCAAATCTATTTTTTTCACATAAACACAAACGAACCTTGTTTTAAGTTGTAAATGGAGTCAGCGCAATGAAAATTACAAAAACTTTGTCATCAACACTTTATTAAGTAAATGTAACAGCTGTGAAATACGATGTACTTTGAATGCCACCCTAGAACCTAAAAGGAATTGTGGCCATGCAGAGATCCCGTGATGACTGACAAACCATGCTAAGAATTTGTGAGTACAGCAGGTACCATCTGTGAGAACTGAGCTTCCCAGACAGTAAAGAACATAATCAGCAGCTTACGGAGTAAATGCCACCTAAGCTGCTCTCTGGGCGAGCCCCACCTTGACACGGCAGTAGAAAAAGAAAATATTGTAATGTAAAACCCTGCATTTATATAGATCATTTCCTTGAAAAGCTCCTAAATCCTTAACAGATTCTGAGCTTATCAATCCTTCAATTCCAATGGAGTAAGAATTATAGAGGCATGTAATCCTCAAAAATAATTATTTAGTGATCCGAAAAAGAATTTTCTATAGGCCCTCCCTGTTTTATGAATAGTTATGTGATCTTGATAAGAGGATTACTTTTGTTAAAAAAAACTCGATATCCAGAGAATTTGAAAACAAAGAGTACAGAGATTTATCCTCTATTAATGTATGTCTTTCCATAAGGTGCTTTAAATCCTTTTAGAACTCTGTGGTAAGTAAACAAAAACAAGACCAAGAATGGGGAATTATTACTTTCAAGTGGAATCCATGATAATTCATAAACAAATGATAGCACAAATCTGCCAGACACTCTGACTGGGCGTAACCATTTTCCTAAACATCCAGTTGGTCTTATGTGATGTTATTTTATGTATCTGATTTTTCTCTTTTTTCTTTTCCCTCCCTTCCTTCCTTCCTTCCTTCCTTCCTTCCTTCCTTCCTTCCTTCCTTCCTTCCTTCCTTCCTTTTTTTTTTTTTGGCAGAGTCTCTTCCTTCCTTTCTTTTTTTTTTTTTTTGGCAGAGTCTCACTTTGTTGCCTGGGCTAGAGTGCCGTGGCATCAACCTAGCTCACAGCAACCTCAAACTTCTGGGCTCAAGCAATCCTCCTGCCTCAGCCTCCCGAGTAGCTGGGACTACAGGCATGCACCACCATGCTCGCCTAATTTTTTGTTGCATTTTTTTAGTTGACTGGCTAATATTTTCTATTTTTAGTAGAGACGGGGTCTTGCTCTTGCTCAGGCTGTTCTCGAAGATTCCTGAGCTCAAATGATCCTCCCACCTCAGCCTCCCAGAGTGCTAGGATTACAGGCGTGAGCCACCGTGCCTGTTTTCTATAGTTTCATTTTTATCTATTGCTAATGTCACTACCATAGCCGAGACCCACTCAGCGTACCTCCATCCAACAATCACAGTCTCCACCATCCCCAGAGTGCAAGATCCAAGACAGTAAGGATCTTTGTTTGTGTTCACTAAGGTGCTAAAATAATGCCTGGCTCACAAAAGAGACTAGATACATATTTGTCAAAGGAATGAATGGATGAATAAATAAGCAATGAATAAAATTATCTCCTAACCTCTTTTGCAACTCTACAGTGCATTCTATACCTTAAACTAGACTTTTCATTGTATTCATATTACACCAGAGTCTGTTTTTCTGATTTAAGAAATTATTTTTCTCATTATTTTTCTCATGGCTTTCCAATATCTTTTTGTCCACATAATAATGTAGCATTATTAAATTGCAAACAACATAGACTATATACTTATAAAAATAAGTTATATAAAAAGCATGAAAGAAAATAGTTCTTATACAACATAAAATGCCTACCACTAAGAAATTACCATTATTAACATTTAAAGATCATCAATTTATATGGATATGCAGGTGACATTTTTAAATAGAAAAAAATAAGAAAAAGAAAGGAAGGGGAGTGAAATGGATACAAAGTATATTTTAAAAAACACGCAATATTTTCATTTTAATTTTAGTGACAATTTTTGAATTTAATTTTGCTTGAATGTAGACAAATAAGTACCAAGAAACAAAACAAAATTGAAGGTACTGTTGAAATATAATAATTACATCACAACTAACTATATTAATTTCTCAATTTTCTCTGCAAAACAAAGAAAAAATAACTCTATAATCATTACAATTTGTAAACTGTGTTCTCTGTATTAGACAATATGCATTTTTCCATAAGAGGAAAGATATAAAATGTAGAACATACTCTGTTCCTAATTTTCATCCATTTAATGATTTTTATCTTCTTTGAAAAATCCTAATGTCCATAAAAGTTTGCCCTTGTTTCTATATGATTGTTAGTTGCTTACCATGGGTGAATTAAATGGAAAGATGAATAGACTGATGGATATTGCTCACCCATAATTGTACCATGGCTTCTATATTTCAGAAGTTGCTTTTTTGACTTACTCATTAGCTGGTTAGATTTTGTAATTATTTTATTTTCATAAATGGGCTCAACTTTATTTGTTTCTTTGAGAATATCTGTCCATTGCCTTTATACATAAAGGATATCGGGACAGAATATGCAATTAGGTATCATGCTCTCCTCCTTTGGAATTTTGTAAACAACTTTTCGCTATCTTCAGATATTTCATAAGTATGCAGAATCTGAAGTCCAGCTCATTAAAAAATATTTGAAGTGGCAAAAAATCCTCAACAAACTGGATTAAATGGTTATGCTAATGCAGCACTTAATAGGTAGATTTTGAATTAACCATAAAATATGAAAGTAGAGAACTTACTTTTTCTGCATTAGATGGCATCTAGCTATTTAAATATTACAAATAAACTGGAGGTATATAGAGATCAAGAAGATTTTATAAAGAAGGCAGAGTAGTCATTTCAAAATTTTCTTTTTGAGAAAGAGCAATTTTCATGAAAATTGATACAATAACAGTGATGTCATCCCATTAATCGTTCACAATTTGCAGAGGATAAAAACAAGCCATCATTATAGCAAAAATAATAAGCAGAAAGCTAGCAGGGCAAGACTTCTTTTCAAGCATACAGTACAGTATTAACTATCATCACTGTGCTGTATATTAGATCTACAGAAATTATACATTTTGCATAACTGAAGTTTTTCACCCTTTAACCAACATCATTCCTTTCTCCCTCCTTTCCCCCATCCCCTGACAACCACCATTCTACTTTCTGCTTTTATGAATTTGACTGTTTTGAATTCCACATATAAGTGGCATCATTTAGTATTTCTCTTTCTGTGTATTGTTTACTTACAATTTGCTAAGATCTTAAATCTTCTCAACACAGGCACAAAAAGTTGTATACCTTAAACATATATAATTTTTATGTGTCAATAACATCCTGATAAAACTTTTTTAAACAAGATTTTTGGAAGGCTTTGGTCACAAAACAACAAACGGCTTGTTAACAAGGACATAGTATACAAAAACATTGTCAAGGATTCTGGCTGACCTGGAGCCCCGAATGATTTAGGACTTAAAAAAACTCTTATAACTATAGTGGAAACTCAGAGAAGTAAAATTTTGCCATGATTATCCTCATTTCTTAATTTCCTTATTTTTTGAATATGTAATTCTATTCTTGTATATAACAGGATTCAAAAGACTGAAATTAACAGGGTGATATACTTGTCAATTAGATTATCTATTCAGCTTTGCAATATTTAATGTGTATTTTTTTCTTTAAAAAGCAAGATGGGGCGGGGGGGAAACAGACCAGTTATCACTCACGTTTAGGCAGAGTGAGACAGTTTACTCAATTTCTTGATAGTGATTTTGAAATATAAAAGATAGAAGAGTAAGTTTTTCATATAGGACAATAGCGTTAAATGGAATAGCAACGGCCTATTGTATAATATGGTATCAAATGAATAGTTAGATTACCTGATTTTAATTTTGAGGTTCAATTACTAGCTGTGTGCTTTGCCAATCATTTAACCTTTTGGGGGTCAATTTTTTTCTATAGATTTTTTGCCCAGAGTTATTTTGAAGATTGAAAAATACAATGGAGATGAGGACACACTGAAAAGCATAAAATACTTACCAATATAACAATAATTGTGTATTCTATTTCAGTAAAATTATGTGCTAAGAAATGGAAAACAACTGGAATGTGTTCGTATGTTTTCATGAGAGTATAACTCACTAGAAGTTTTTTATATCTTTCTTATTTAGAGAGATTTCCTTTAAGACTAAATAAAATACATGTTTTTTTT
Organism: Lepilemur ruficaudatus; assembly: GCA_963574885.1. Classification (NCBI taxonomy): domain Eukaryota; kingdom Metazoa; phylum Chordata; class Mammalia; order Primates; family Lepilemuridae; genus Lepilemur; species Lepilemur ruficaudatus. The sequence goes on from CAUYRT010039762.1 coordinate 20,484, forward strand.
TTTTATTTAGTATTTGATCTGTCAATGGGAGTAATCATGCTAACAGAGATACAAAATTAGTTGCACAAGCAAAGTTGTGTAAGATTCTATATTTCCTGCAGAGAGAGAGAATGACTTCTACAACTGTCAGAATAATTTATATAAAAGAAAATCACTGTAGCTTTGTATCCTAATTATTTAAATGATCAACTTATTTTCCCCCAAAGTATTGAGTTTTAAAAAGTTGAAAAACTCTAAGTGTAGATTTGATGAGAAAACAATTTCCAATTTATCTCACTGCAAATCTTACATATCAATGAAGTCACATGAGTTAAAAGGAAAGATTATATTATCTTGTACTTAAATATTTTGTAAGTATCAAAATATAAATTGTGAAATTTTAAATTGAAAATGTCTTGAACAGGAAAATTTTGTCTCTAGTTTTATCTACAGGTCTTTATTGTTTTAATATGAAAATAAAACAAAACTAAAATCAACTAGTATTTCTATGTAGAGCTATTAATTTTGAATAAAATAAATTATAATGTTATATATAAAATATTAGTGAATTTTGACTTGAAGAAGAAGAAATAAACTACACTGTCAGTAAAACTGCTTGAGAATATAATGTTTATCAGGCTTTCTTTCATGTTCCTGGGAGGATATGAAATAATTGCATTCAAGTTTCCTCTCCTCAGGGAGATTAATATCTAACTAGCTATATCAAATAGTTCAAGAGCAATGGAATAGATGTATTATACTATGAGAGAAGGAAAAGATCAGTAAAACATGATTTAATCTAGGAAAACATCATGGAGTAGATATTGACTGAACTTTAAAATACTGATATGATATTATATAGGCCGAAAAAGAGAGAAGGCATAGAGCATGGGAACTAACAAATTTATTGGAGGGAAAAGAGAAGGAAATCCTTACTGAATAGAGGATAGATGTTGAAGATTACAGAAAAATTAGTTTGGAGGAATATTTGACAGGATGGAAAAGAAATTTGGCCAATTAAAAGCCATTGAATTCAAAGAATGTCATAATGAAAATGATACATTAAGCTTTCCTTCTGGTAATATTGAATATTTCATATAAAATGATTACATGAAGTGGATGGGAAGGAAATGGAGACAGGGTGGCCAGGCAGGAGTTTCTATCTGACAAAGGTTTGAATAGGACAACAAGAATTAACAAATGTGCTATTCTATTATACATAGCTGCCATTGATTTAGTGCTTCTAATGTGTTATGCAGTGATTGAGCACATGCACGTTAATTTTTTTCCTTAATCTTTTTTTTATGTATTAGTCTTTTTTTTATTTCAGCATATGATGGGGGTACAAATGTTTAGGTTATGTGTGTTGCCTTTCCCCCCGTCCCCCACCCGGAGTCAGAGCTTCAAGCGTGTCCATCCCCCAGATGGTGCTCATCACACTCATTATGTGTGTATATATCCATACCCTCCCATCTGCCTAATCTTTTTTAAAATTTGGAAATGTAGAGGTCATTATTCCCATTTAAAAGATGAGAAAACTGAAGAGTAGAATGGTTTTAGGACTTTCCCAATGCTACAGCTTAGTAGAGCTGGGACTTGAATCCTGTCTGCTTAGTTTAAACTGCACACTCTTTCTACCATACTTTCTGTGTCTTCATATGATGACCAATTTCTCAGTAGAAGACAAACATATTAGACATTTTGGAAAGTTAAAAGCAGAATATGGTGATGAATTAGATGAGCAGAATCAAACATTTAAAAATTAAAGATTATTTCAAATCTCTCACTTTGGCCTAGAAAGAATGGATGTAACTATGGCAAAAATTGAAATGTTGAAAAAGATCTGTATTCACACAACTCTAGTAATAAAGCTTTCTGTAATATCTTGCCAACAACAATCGATGGCTATAACTAACAATCTATTTTATATCCTCATCCCTTAGAGATACAGATTTATGTAATAAATCATCTACTGCCAAAATTACTCAGTAATGAACATTAAGCAAGTATTTTACCACTGAGTAAAAAGAATTGCCATTATGCTAGCATGTATACCCCATATTTGCCCATCATTAGATGCTGGCTATCCTAGGAAGAGTATGATCTTGAATAAGGCTGAGGTGGTTCTTTCAGCTTAGGAAAATTTCTGATCAAGTCTAACAGCTGAGGACTGTCATCTGGCAGCACTTTCAGTAGTTGGAAGAATAAGTGTTTAACTCCTGAAAGAGAATTTGGGAACATAACACAATGCCCACTATGCTTAATATACATTAGATATTTTCATATTTTATAACTCTTAATTATTGCAATTTTCTTGTATGTCAGGTATCACCTTTTTCAAATTTTGCATACAAGAATATTTAGGCTTAGAAAATTAAAATTTATTTGTTTGAGCTCGTATAGCTAAGTAAAAGGAGGAATAAATATTTGGATACATTTTATCCAAAACTATAGCACAGTCCCAATATTTCCTCTACTCTATTATGCAGTCAGGTATGGTCTAAGTCTGCTATATAATGTATCTGTAGGATTTGTGAGCCTCTTAATTAGGAAGGCTGTGTTGTAGCATCAGATCCCATTCAGTCATGGCTCCCAGATGGTGAGTCTTGTTGCTTTATAATATTGGCTGGTTGGTTCTTCCGTTACAGCAGTACATTTTGTGATGGTTTATCTATAAATCCTAGACTAAGAAGAAAAGCTATGGTATTATACAACTGGCAAAATAGAGGTTAACCAGAATTTTCTAAAACAGCTGCACAATGAAAGAATCAGTTTCTTGACTAGATTGGGGATTTCTTTGTTTCTCAGAAAACAGACCTGAAAATTAGAGCAACACATCTCTCATGAAGTTTAAATGAGGCTTGTTCTATTTATTAGACCAGTTTTTGATGCTCTTTAAAACTAAATATATTAGCTCTATTTATTTCTCCTACTTGTAGCAGAAAAAAATCAGTTGGCAAGTCAGAAATAATTACAGATTAATATAGTTGTAGCTCTACTTTTAATTTGACCTATCTTTAGACCAAGGGCTACTTAGGATATGTCCCACTGTGCGACCTTCTCCTTCCTCTCTTAGTATCTATTTCACTATTCACCACTCTGCTTACAATTAGCCTAAACACAGCTTTGAAGCTTTTCTCACTATGTTCCCCTAATCCTAGAATAATATTATCCTTTCAATGAATCGCACATTTTTCTTTATCTTCAGATAAATTTAGAACTCATAATAATTTCCTGAAATTATTTTTAGTAGCTCTCCACAGGACCTAGATTTGAAAATCAACTCCTTCCATGTCAGCTGCTAGTGTGAAATTTTGTTAATAAGGCTATGCTTTTAGTTTACATTGGTACTCACAATTTCGTGTATTATATGTATTTTTTTAAAAAGATAGCCTGTTTCATTATCTTTGTTTGAACATGAGGCTCTAAAGCGCAATTTCTAGATAATTTCTTTTTATAATGCTCAGCAAAGAGGAAATGCTCAATAAACAAAGAAATAATTTTGATAATGATGTGAATTTAAATTTCATTTTAAAAAAACTATACTCCTCAAGCCAAAAATAATTATCAGGATTCTAAATGATTAGTCAAAAGGAGTATTGATTAATATAGTTTCAGAGTATTTCTAGAAAGATGAAAATACAGAGAAAGTCAAACATCAGAGAAGGCCATGTTACAATATAAAATCTTGAGGCTTGAAATATGGAAAGGGTTTGGAGAGGTATGGAAGACCATGTGGTGCATTTCAGTTGCTAAGAACCTGGAAGAAAGGTTAGAATCATGGCTAAATACACCATGTGAATAAACTGGGAAAAATCATGTCATTTTCAAGGAAGGGAAAATAACTAGATATTATTAGGGAACATTTATGTATTACTAGTTAATCATGAGTTTGTAAGTTTTTTTAAAGAAAACTAGGGAGTTGATGCATAAAAGAAAGAAGTAATAAATATATATCATAGATAGAATTTTCAAAGAAAAAAATCAGACACTCAATACAGTTATGGCAGGCAGGCAGCATGGTGGGCTGGCCAAACATAAACTCGAGAGACACAATGAAAGCACACGGAACTCAAGACCTAGCCTTCCTGGCTTCAAATTCCACTTGTGATACTGAGTATGCTCCTTAACCTCTTTGGCTATAAGTTCTTTATCTGTTATTTGGGAATGTTAATAGTGCTACTGCCTAAATATGTTAGGATTAAAGGGTAAATGATCACTTAAGACTTTGAAGAGTGCTTAGCAAATTATAAGCTATTTAGAAGTATTTATAAATACATAAATAAATACATAGTAGATGGGTAGCTAGATAAATCAATGCATGCAAGGCTTGAAACAAAACCTAACACCAAAGACAAGGTAAGAGAATTCTTTGGATGATAGAACAGTAAGCTCAGAGCTGTGCAAAAGACCTAGTGAGCAAATAAGTAAGAATAGAGTAGGGAATCAGAAGGCTCTCAGAGGGCTGCCTCCAGGGGGAAGAAAAATGGAAATGATAAGTTACCATGACAAGTTTCTCCATATGTTGATTTAAATGAGATAATATTTTGGAGTTTTTGAAGAGTGTAGGAAGACTATTCAAAAGTAAAATAATAATAATAATAAAAGATTATATTTAATTAAATTTAAAAAGTTATGCCTGTGTGAGAAATTAAACAAACTGACAGTATAGTACGAGGATCACTCGTGAACAGTATTTACATAGACACATTAATTAAAACATTAACTATAAATTTAATGAAATTTGAGAGGTAATTACACTGACATGATGAAGGATTCTATGTATAAATAAAGTAGTACTCTTATATACCATCACAGTTAGTAGATGATGTCAAAATTTATGAATCTACCTATAAATGCTCATAACAAGTTATAATAGCTTGACATTGACATAGGAGTATGGAGATAAATAACAGGTGAAAAAACTAAAATACTGTTTTCATTTTAGAAATGAGTTGGAATGGAAAAGCTTTGCTTTGGAACTTTTAAGCTTTTAAAAATTTTATATTAAACTTTAAAAATTTAAAAAAATACCCTTTATTTTTAAAATTATTTTCATATGATACTTGTTAAATAGGATAAAATTGTCATCATATACTTATGACCATGTCATAGGCTATGAATTGAATTGTGCCTCCCCAAAAATTTAAATGTTGAGGCCCCCATATAAACCCCATGTGATGGTATTTGGTCATGGACATGTGGGAGGTAATCAGGTTTAGATGAGGTCATGACGTTGGGTTTCTCCTGATGAGATTAGTATCCTTACAAAAATAGATAAAGAAGTGCTTGCTGTCTCACCCCACCAAATGAGGACACAGTGAGAATGTGGCTGTCTGCAAGCCAGAAAGGCAAGCCTTAACAAAATACAGCCATGCTGGCACTCTGATCTTGGACTTCCAGCTTCTAGAACTCTGAGAAAATAAATTTCTGTTATTTAAGCCAACCAGTTTATTTTATTATGGCAGCCCAAGCTGACTGAGACAAAAAAGTAATTTATATTCCAATACAAGCTCCCCATCAAGAACAGTTTAAAAAGCTAGATAAAATACAAAATATGTGCTGGAAAGTATTGGAAAACAGTCAAGATAGTCAGAATTTGAGGGACCAAGCTCCTAGAGAGAGGTAAAATTCACTGTGGTGAAGCTGACATTTTCTACCTCTTTTTTCTTCGATGCGTTTGCTGATCTGTAAGGGTCAAAGAGAAAAGTGCCAGGGGCTTGGAGAATTTGGAAATCTCATTTTTTGGTTCAAAGCATTGTAGCTTGGGTTCTTTTCTTCAGAGATAGACCCTGAAATAGAGTTTGGGTGCAAGATACTTATAAGGTTGAAGGCTGGGTGGCTCATGCCTATAATCCCAGGATTTTCAGAAGTCGAAGTGGGAGGATCACTTGAGGCCAGGAGTTCAGGACCAGCCTGGGTAACATAACAAGACTCTGATTCTACAAAAAATAAATAATAATAAAAAAATTAGCTGGGCATGGTGGTTCATGCCTGTAGTCCTAGCTAAGCTGGAGGCTGAGGGGGTAAGAATAGCTTGCTATCTGGGAAAGGAAAGTGGTGAAAACAAGATATGTCAGAGGAAATAGTCAAACCGCAATGCAGTCTGGATAAAGCCTTGGTCAACCCAGTAGAAAGTTCTGGAATAAGAAATGAATATTAATTAAATCCTGCCTCAAGTAAAAATGGTTGGATCTCTCCCCTTGCATTGTTTAGTAGGATGCTCTGGCAAGGGTGTGACCTTACGTTAGCTACTTTTTTGAAGGAACGTCAGATGCCAACGGAGCCGCCAGCTAGAAGATACCTGCTAACACTCCTGATGGCTTGGGAGCAAGTCTTCCTTGAAAGGAATCTGGGCAATGTCTCTTCTTTTCTTACAAATTTTGACTTTTACACAGTTTATATCCATTTCTTCATACATACTGAGGAAGTAATTCCTTCTGTGTTCCTGCCTTCCTGAGATGAAACTTAGAAAGAAGAATTTAGACAGAACCATGATCTCTACCACTTAGGTAGATCTGGGATCCTTAATTGCCAGTCATTATGCCCCAACTCTGCTATTCATTCTAGATTTCTCCTTAATGGCTTAACTGTTGGTATGACCCAGACACACACCTTTGAGGGCCAGGACCTCCTTTTGGTAACCATATCCTTTTCAGGATGGGTGGCTGTTCCTGTCCATTTACAGAACTGAGCAAGGAGGTGCCAAGAGGCACCCAATTGGATCATCTGTGTTGCACCCATACATATTCCTTGTTGGTCCTTCTCTCCTCCTAATGATCAGAGTTAATTGTCACTGCTAAGAAAATTACTTCACTCACTGACTGCTAGCCCATGAACACAAAGATTCCAAAATACTCAGGTGGTAGCAGGAGTTAAAGATTCAATCACATTCTTCCTGTGTCTCCTGGACCAGGACCTCCAACACTGCAGAGCCCAAAGTAGCTCACTGGGAGTGACGGTAAGTGTGACTATTCCTCTTTTCATTGCTTGGTCCTTCACCAATGTATTCTTTTTACTGGGGACACAGAGCCAAATAAAGACTTTTAATTCAAAAAATAATATATCCTGGAGGATGACACCATGTCCTCAGAGAGTATTGCCTCCAATTTGGCACTTTAGTTGTGTCTTCAACTAGCTATCCCAGTATTTTATCAAGCCATAAACTTTTTCTGGTGTGAAGGTAGCATCCAACCAGGGTTCCTGAGATCATGGGCCCTCTCTTGCATGATCTTTTATTGAAAAGTAGATTTCCTAGTCTAATATGACATTGTGTGAGAACTCATGCTGGAGGATCAAACACTCACTGTTGATGACAAGTTTGACATTCTATGATGACAGCACCTTGATCAGATTTGATAATTCAAAGTTTATGTTTTTACGCCTGCACTTAGGCTCCATTTCTGCCCATTTTCACTTCATTTATGTTCCTAGCACACCAGCACTAGTTTCGTGAAATAGCCAATAATGCATTATAGTGAAGAAAGGATGAGATTTCAAATTAGTAGCACTGGATCAAGTTGGTATCAATATGGAAAAAAATAATCTTGACCCTTACCTTCCCAACTATACAAGATTCAATTTCACATGAGTTAATGAACTAAGGTTGAAATGTAAAACAATAACTCTTTGAGAAAATATTATGGAAAAATATTTTTATGATTTAGGCTAGAAAAAAAATCTTCATATTAAAATCACAAATTACACACTCGCAAAAAAAAGACATAAAATTAAGAAGTTAAGAAGTGGTGTTAATGTAAAGGAACTGGAACTCCCATACCCTGCTGGTGGGTATATGGCTTGGACCAATCTTTTTAGAAAATTGTTTGGTAATAATATTAAATAAAGCTAAACATATGTATAATTGCACTTCTAGAAATTCCACTTTTTTGTATTTACATGATAGAAATTAGTCGATCTGAACCTCCAGAGATGTGTATAAATGTGTTCATAATAGCAGCCTTTGTAATCATCCCAATCTAGATTCTACCTACATGTTCATCTGCTGCAAAATAAACAAAGCAATTGTGGTAAGTTGATAGAGCAGAATACTACACAGCAGTGAAAATGAATAAACTTCAATTGGGCAACTGTGACCTGTTCTACAACTGATTTTTGTTGTGTAAGAATTTCACATATTAATGATTAATGAAAGACAGGTAGAAACTCCAGCATATTTGTAATCTAACTTATTTATAATATAACTTATTAACTTATTTAACTCCAGCATGTTTGTAATTTAACCTATCAATAATAGGTAAAATTAATTTATACCCTTAGAAGTCAGAATAGTTGTTACCTGTGCTAAAAATGGTTTTGACAGTATAGAGGCACATAGCAGGCTTCCTGACTTCAGAAATCCTCTTTGCTTAATCTATGTAGTTATATGAGTGTATAAACTTTGTAAAATGTATCAGATGGCACTTTTATGAGTAATACTCTTTTCTTCACTTATGTCACCCTTCAATAAAAAGACATGAAAAAGAAACTAACATAAAAAGAATTTAGGCTAGAATTATTAGATCTTAAAATCAATACTAGTTCGATAAATGAAATTGTAATGCAGTATCTACTTAATTGACTGAATCCTTGGAGGACGAATTGCTAATCAGATTGATCTCCTGCCGTGACCTTGATCTGGCTATGCTTTTGTAGCGAAGGTCATAGTGTGTTAAGGTGTTTTTTCCCTGCCCTCTTTCTTCCTTGCTCTTTCCCATTTACATATAAAGTTCCATAAGTAATTCATGGTATACTTTTCAAATGTAATACTATTCAAACATATTTTCACTCCCTTTTTCTTTAACTTTATTAATGTGAATTCTTGTTTTATCAGCACTGTGACCTTTATTCTGGATCTATCTGGCAGCAGGGTGGCAAGATATTTGGTTTGAGTTCAGGTTGATGAAAAAGTCTACTCTTCAGAATTTGGGGGTTAGAACACACACTGAGTTTATTAATAGAGAATTTTCTGCTAAGATTGGGACACAAGCTTGGCTAATATGAAATGATATTTACATCTTTTTGGCCATGGTCTATTAAATGTATGTTTCCTTCTTAATTTTACTAGCTCCAGGAATGGTTAGACAAAATGATTATTCAGTTATCCCTTGGCCCACTGACGAAAATACCATCTAATAGTGTCACAAATCAAAAGAACACCACTTAACATGTCCCTACTGCGATGGCGAAATCTGAACTTGTGTTCTTTGGTTTAAGTAAAACAGAGAAGGCCTATTTTAACAGCCACAAGACAACAGCAAGAGTGTCCTAAATGAGTATTATGATCCTTCCTTGGAAGTTTTCTTGTGACAGATAATTTTCTACTCCACTAATTGCTAGTCAAGATTGGACCTATAAGCTGAGTCATATAGCAATAAATATTAAAAGTAAGCACATAAAAGATATTATTCCTTAATTCCCCGTAGACATAATTGTGAAAGCATAAATAATACTCAAAATCTTGTCTCTAGTAATAACCTGTTTTTCAGTTTATGCCTATGTTATTTAGATAAACAGAGGTAAAGAAGAAAAAAGAAACGGGGAAAAAGTCCTTTCCTGACACTAGAGCTCACTATAAGATAAACAAAGCAAAGAGACCAACATGGGGTCATATTTAAAACATCTCAAAGATTATACAGCTCTCTAGAGTTGCCTTATGGTACTCAAGCACTACTATAAGTCAATGTGATGTGGACACTGATTGAACATTTTCCTGCCTCTTACCAGTGTCCTGCTGTTTAAACATCACAATAGCACCAAACAAGCATAGCGTGAGAAGGCTACGTTCAGCCCAGGAGAGAGGATATACGTGGTATAAGGACTGTGGGGATGTATGACTCAGACAGGAGGAAAAATTAAGTTTTTCTGTTTCGTCTGCTCCAAGTTTTCATCTTCCTCACACAGAGCTACGTTTTGTTCAGTGTGAATGTCATTACGTGAGGTCCAATAAGTCAGTCATTGTGTACAGTAATTTGGTCAAGAAAGACCCAAGTTTTCCATATTTCAGAGAGAAAAACAGCACTCACAAAGCAAATCACATCAGAATAAATATTATGAAAAATGAAATAGGACCAGGCACGATATAACATGACTATATATTCTTTAGAACAAAAATATGCTGATATTTTTAGTGCTCTTTTTTTTTTTTTCCAGAATTCACTGGACTGTTTTTTGACCAAAAGTTCAACTGTTCTCTTAAGAGAGTCAGTGTTCGCTGCTCCGCTCGGAATTACATTCAGCGCTAGTCACCTTTCGCGCAGTGCGCAAGGTCTTAGGAGCGTGGTGCTGGATGCATAATGCGATCAGCTGCTTTGATCCATTAGCCTTTGGGACCTGCTGGCTCTTTACCACCATGGATCACTCTGCTTCTCCTGACCCTACCTGCTCTGCTGCTCATCACCATAAATTCAACTTATCCCTCCATTTTCCTGTGTAAGCTTATTCAAATAGAAATATCAGCTGAATAATTGACCTCTTAAATCCAAATATCATTCTGGTTCACATATAGATTGTCACACCCTTCATTTCTCCTTACACCTGTTGGCCGTGGTTTAGGAAGGAGGCTGCTTTGACAACATAAGTGATGGTATATTTTTATGTGAATATGATTTGAGAGCTTGAGACTATGTCCCAATTATAAAAATTAAGAAATGTAGTTAAGTACTTCTTTGGGTCAACCACTCTCCGTCAATACTCGTATATTCCATTCTTGGCCCAGGGAGTAAGGTCCTTGGTCCAGAGGTCACCTGCAGAGAGGAAGAAGCTTAAGACTCAGGAAACCCAGGGTTCTTGGATTTCCTACACTTATCCAGAGGAGGTGTCCTGGAAAAAGACACTGGCATAAAAAAATTCTTAGAGACCAGTGAAATTTCTACAAGCCGCTTTAAGTTGTAAGAGAAATAATCTGATGATGGGGTCATAAATTTCTTATGAATCTGTCAGTAAAATCTGACATTACCATTAACCCTCAGCACTATTCTATATGACTTTAAACCAGAGCAATGCCTATGAACACTTCCATTTTTTTTTTATATTTTTTTATTTGATGGTAACTTATCTCACTCAGTTGTTTTTCAATGTGCTTACCCACAGTGCTGGGATGCAGTGTGTTATGTGATAAATAGCACTGAACTTGGAGTTTAAAACTTGGTTTAAAGTTCTACCACTTATCATGGCTTACGCTTGTAAATTGTGCATCCTTCCTGAATGACAGTCATTCGTAAAATATAACAGAAGCATTTGTTCTCTTTTATACATAGCTTTTATGGTGATCAGATGAAACAATTTATGTATAAATAGCTTTAAAATTTAAAAATTATGTTCAAAAATGTAATATAATATTATTAATATCATGCTTAATCACTGGTATCTTGGAACAGCAAATTGAATATAACAAAGATTTAGAATTATAGGCCAAATAGTGCAGTTCTCATAAAATAGATTGATATTGATCACTTAAAAAAAATCTTAATAGAATAATACCTAAGATGAATTAACTTTTTAGTATATATATTATTAGCAGAAAGACAGTGTCAATAGCTAGTGTTCTTAGTGACAGGAATCAATTCTAGATGACTTAAGGGAAATAGGGATTTTTTTTAAATAAGAAATTGGAGATGGATTGAGGAATTTGCAGAGTCAAATGAAGTCTGGGAGTCCAATCTTGGGTACTGTTGAAATAGAAAGCAGGTAATGACTGGTCAGTTTACCTTGACAGGTATGGGTCTGCCATTGTGCCATTGTTATCATCTCCTCACCTGCAGCTACGACCACTGATAATGACTCCATTATGACAATGACTGCATTATCAGCTGGTCAGGTGCCAGCCATAGCTATCTCAAGTAGCCATGGAAAAAGGAACTGGCCCAACAGGCTTCTAAGGTGAAAGGCAAGCAGTAATCGCAGGGAACTAGACAATATCCTTCTAGCAAGACTACACTCAGTGGAAGAGATTCAATTCCCTTCGAGAGTCAGGAATTATAGAAAGAAAGAATAGTGCCAGGAAGCCCAAAACTAATGCAGGTCCTTTTAGACAGTCACTGTTTTCTCTAGGCTCATGTGGAAAGAAAATTTTTATTTAAAGGAATTTATAAACTTGAAAGTCATTAATAAGAATTCTATGTCAGTATTCTAGTTGTAATGAGAGCTTCCAGGTTCATTTACTTTTTGTGCATGTTTCTTCTTCCTCTAAGCTACAATAATACATTATTAAGAATAAATACTAAACATTTTCTCATCTAAAAGATGAAGAGCTTGTCTGCTGCTTATCAGCCAAAATTGGTTTATGGAAAATGTGTGAGAAAATTTGGAAATCTATTTTATTTTCTAAAGAACAGCATCTTAATACCTGTATTATATTTCTTGGAAACTTAATCACACTAACTCTTTATTGATTTCAAAATCACATGAATTATGTCCTCTTTTTTTTGTCATGAAAAGATTATTTATTTCCTGATATTTTAAGCGTTTTTTTTCACTTTGGTTATTTCTTTGAACAGTTAAAGGACTAGCTTTCTAAATATATATGCTTTTTTCCTTCTTTTGTTGGTGAAGTGGATGTAGAGATGTCAATTATGATTGAAAAATACCAAGAAAACTATGTTTTATTACATAAACTCTAATTATCATAGAAACTATCTAAAATGTAGATATGGTTTGAAATACTGATTAAGTAAAACACTAATGGTGACAATTTGTCCAGGAGAAAATGACTCAGAAAAAAAAACATTAGGTATCACAGGGATTAAAATGAGGATTTTAGAATTAAATTTTTAAATGTAAATCCACAGGCAAATAGATGAAAGACATTAATTTATAAGAATTTAGAAGTCCAAACTTTACACATTTTCGAATTCAGCATAATGGAAATTATTTTTCATGAGATGACTTTGGTTTCCTCCAAACTGCAAGCTTTTTCCCAAAGAAAAACAAGATCCAGAATCCTCACTTGGAAATTAGAAATTGTTATTGCCATTTTGCAAACATTTTCAGAATTTGGAAAAAACATATCCCCACTACTTTGGCTTCCTGTTTTCAAATCTGTTTTTAGGGCTGCTTTTCAAATCTTTTAATAATCCAAAGTAGGTTTGGTTCCCCAAATAATGTGTTTATCTAGTAAGGTTGTTGTGTTTTTCCCAATGATGCCAAAAGATTCTAAGTTTGTTAAAGACAGTGTATAATATGAAACATTAATGATTAAATCAGGAAAGATTTTATTCATATCACTTTTAGTCTAGTCTCCTGAAAAACTCAATGCTTTTAAAATACTTCAATATAAAATATAGTCATTTCTTCATATGTGTCATATTGTTTTATGAGAAAAGATTATTTATTATTAGTGTTTACAGGAATGCTCATTTATCATGTTCCTCTGTCATGAAAACTCATGGAATAAAGATACTTTGTTCTGTATTATGAGAATAATTTTTGTGGACTGGGAAATAACTGCATTATTTGTTTGGAAAGAAAAAAACAGAAATAATTGATAGCATGCCATCAGCTTAAAAACTAACAGGAAAGAAAAACATCAAATTAAAAATAACCAGAAAACAGAATAAAAATATACACAGAAATCATTACTTAAAAATACTATTGTCATTGTTGAACAAAAAACTGGTATAATCAATAAGAAAAGCAAAGTTGATGATAGCAAATATATGAACTACCTTGTAGAGACAGCTTTTAAAAATTATCTTTAATTCTTTGTAAAATTCTTGGTGGGAAAACTATATTTTTGAATTTCAGGATATTGGGAGTATTTCTTAATGAAAGGGCTATTGCTTAAAGTGTCATGTTTTATTTTGTATTTTTCTTAGTCCACTATTTTTCTGCTTTCTGTTGTAGTATATTATGTTTTAGCATAGTATATGGAAATACATTTTTAAAATAAAGTATGCCAAGTATAATACCATAATAATTTTCTCATAATATAGTTTTTTCTCTTAAAAGGACCTAGTTGTTCCCTACAAACTGGCATTCTTCCACACCTCTTACCAGAACATATTTCAATTTTTCAAAAATGTTTGATTATTTGCTAATGTATCCAAGAGCTTAGGCAGAAGTTTCTTAATCATCTTAACTCCATCTGCTCTTGTTCCTGCCATATTCGGTAAGATTTTTTTAAGTCCTAAGTTTAACAGAAAGAACATCATTCATACTTCACCATACTCTTGGTATTTGGGTAATCTATGTTTCCTTCAAAAGGAAACATTTCTCATGTTTCCTTCAAAAGGAAACATTTTATTTCACATATTAAAAAGAAAATTTACTTTGCCTTCTAGTAATTTCTTGTGACTTTAGAAAAGAATTCTGTTTGTTCTTAAAAAGAACAATAAGTATTTGTTAATAAGTATTTCTTGTAAGTATTTTTTTTCTCCTTTTAGAAATTAAAACCTTATACACTGTTGATGTTAACTTAATAAATCAGTCAACTCTTTGGCTACAAGCCAGCAGGGTTCAACTCTTTTTCCTGCCAAGTCATTAATCCTCTTGCATAACATGTAAGCTGTGTGATACTGAACAACAGGTCTCCATAAAGAAATGCATTCCATTTCTCCATCATAACTGTAGGTTAGCATCATCAAAGTGGGAAAATAAGCAGCCAGGCTCCAGTTTGACACTGGGTCAAGTATTGTAGCTCACTTTCTGGAACATTTCCCATCTAAGCAATTTGTCTTTTTCTCACTACAAAGATATGAAGATCATTATCCCGACTGAAAAGGCCACTAGGGAATGGAAAATTTGATCATTCAAAAATAAAAATGAGTATTTTGCTTCATCTATTGGGAAAGTATGTCAGCGTTGAGTTCAAAAGTAAAATAAAAAAGAATGAAAATTTTTCTTATTTTCTAGTGTTTTGAAATTGTCTTTTAAATCTCTGAAAGAGATGGCCAGCAGAGCATGGCTTTACTGTACTATTCTTTCAAGAAGCTTTTAGGATGCATTGTCTTCACCCTAGGTCCTGGTGTTTCACTAATCTTGTTAGAATATCAATTGATATGTATGAAATACTTAATATGTCATTTAAAATTTATTGTTTAATCTTTGCCTATTAACACGTGATCTATCAGAGGCAAATGTAATTGTTCTGATATTACCAATTTGTTTGCCCTTAATCACCATTACACCTCTGATGAGAATGAGTTAGATAGTCTCATGGGAGTATTAGTGAATATACGAGTGTATCACAAGGAATAATAACTAGCAATCAAATATAAAAGAAAACCAAACATTCATTGACTACATAGGTAAGATTTTTTAAAATTTTAAAAGGTTTCTTAATCAAAACTGTTACCTATATATTATTTTTAAAAAATACACTGTAAATCATGTGTTTACACATATTTTTTTAAAACTGGATGTTTTAAACATGTGTAAATATTTTCAGTAAAAAAAAAACCCAAGTACATTATTCTAGAAATCAATCCATTAAAAATACGGAATTATTTCATTATAGGGCCTACCAGTTGGTTACATAGAAATGTAAATCCAAAATTAGATCCATGACTTGATTACTCAAAGTTTGACTATAACATATATGTAAAATAAAAAAGAATTATCCTGTAACAGTTTAATTCTATGAGCACCCAGAGATAACCAGACTGCAAGGTTAAAAGGAAGTTTTTTGGGCTGCCAAGTTGGCACAAGACTTCTAACACCAGCTCTAAGTTCAGGATTTTCCTAAAACCAGGCTCAACTTTAATGATTCACTAGAAAGACTCACAGAACTAACTGAATCGTCGTACCCACAGTTAGTTTGTTACAAGGAAAACGATACAAACTAAAATCCAACAAAAGAAGAAATGCACAGGGTAATGTGTGGAAGGTATCCAAACCCGCAGCCTCTAATCTTTCTCCTCCTAGTCAGTCAACACACTTTACTTCTTAAGTGTAACATGTGACAGTATGCTCAGAGTTTTGCCAGTCAGGAAAGCTCACCTGCGCTTCCGAGTTCTTATCAAAGCGTCATTACCTGAGCATGATTTATGATCCACTGTCCATTTCACTGAACTCTACTTCTAATCCACCTGCCGCTAAGAGGTCTGACATATCAGGTGGCTTCAGGGGCCCATGTGAGTCACCTTGTGAGCATGAACTGTCAGGTATAAATAATCCCAGGTACCCGACATGAATAACAAGAGGTGTTCCTTTCCCTTGGGAAATTCCGAGGGTTTCGAAATTAGCCAAGGAAAAGACCAGACCTCTCTTTGGGCAAGGCCAAATGCCTGACTACATAAAGGGGCAATGGTTTTATATTAATAGTGTTATTTACCTACCTGACATCTGCCATATGTTTGAGGCCTAAGTAAGCATATTTTATAAGAAAATAACAATAAAAATGTATAATTTTAAAATATTTTTTTCATAATTATACATTTGTATATTTGTATTCTAGTTCAATAAAAATAAAATTAACTCAATATTCAAGCTTTTAAAATAAGAACACAACAGAGAGAAACATTTAGGAAACATTATAAAGTATATTTTCCTTATTTTCATTTATTTCATAAACTCAATAAATTAAGATTCTTGATTCATCTTTAAAAGGGTAATATTTATTCACGTGGCACTGTACCATCACTGCACTCTTTATTTGATGGAAAGAAAGGAAGGAAAGATTAGTTTTAAAATCCATGCACTCACAACTAACAGCTAAGTGTAGAGGGGATACATAAATCCCACCAGCAGATTGGCCATCAGGCAATGGACAATGTTGGAAATATGAATTGTTTACAAGATCATGTTTTCAATATGTACGTTCTAATTTATTTGGTAGTTTTCCAAGTTATTAAACTTACTGTGAGTTTACCCCAAACTGTTCCAATATGTAGAATCGGGTGTAGCAAATTTTATCAACCAGCCTTTTGCCATGAGGTTATTTCTAGCTTTCAGTATTTTGCATTGTATGAATGTCTCTGTCTTCCTTTTAGGGAAATTAACATACTAATTTTGTCATAGATAGTAAACTAAAATTTATTGATGATCCATGTGAGTTTTATATTAAATTAAAAATGTGAACACTTGGAATGCATTGATAGTGAGATTCAGATTATATATCGTACTCAACCAGGTTCAGTTGCTAATAATATACACTAACCAGAGTATTGGCATCTGGGTAAGCACACAGTGGACAGAGTTTTTCAAGATATGTCACAGAGACTAGTCCTCATATCATTGTGTTGTTTTTTTTACGTGGTTTCTTGAGTTCATGTAATTGGGGGTTACAGGAATACTGATGATTTAGATGAACAAATATTTGTAAGTGTGAGAGATTTATAAAAGGGAAATGAATGCTATTTATAGTGCATGGATTAGAATTTTAATTGTTATTAAGCATTACATGTGGCAGAGCCAGAATTTTAAAATATTATTAAATATTATACTTACTAATATCTCTTAAGAAGACAGAAGAAATGGAAAATAGACAATTTGGTGTAAACAGATCCCCAAATCATGCTCAATAAAGTAATAGTATTCTGCCACTTTGTAATGAGAGAAATTAAATTATAGAAATTTCATTGTGTGTTTACTATCACAAGTTAGATTAGGTAGATTTTCACAATTGGGTATTTGAGAATTTTTTTTTAGAACTATGTTTATTTAATGGTTTCTTCCCTTTAGTGTGTTGTCTAAAACTAGCTTCATGCTTGCTGCATGCATCAAGATTTTTCTCTTTTACTGAATAGGGTTTTGCTGGATTTATCTGTGACTATCATTTTTTAAAATTATGCATAGGCTAAATAAGCACACATCCAATGAGTCTGACATTTTATTTGGGTTTTATCACCCAGATAATATTGTAACAAAAAATTTAGAGTCAAATGGTTGTTTGTAATCATAGAAAAATCACTGATATTTTAATTTTTCAACTGGTTAAGTTAGTGTAATCTAGAAATAACTATAGAATAATGACATTTATTTAGAAAGCACAATATTAATTATGTATTATTGTAGAGACAAAACATAATTTATTTTCTTTCTCTTTTTAGATTTCTAGTTGAGACACTTTCCTGGAAACACAAGTCCGATTAACAAAAGAAAAACAAGCAGAAGTTCATTGACATGTGCTGCACCCACCACGTGGGAGATGCCTCAGTGCAAAAGTATTTCTCTCTCAGGCAGTGGCTTAAGAGCCTTGCTTAAGGGTATTTTAACAAAGAACCATAAATCCTACATAATGACAAGACAAAGGAGAGAGCGGTTCTAATCTTTGAAAAGACGGGTAAATGTGAGAAGTTAGTAAAATCTGTTCCCAGATTTCTCCTGGTGCCTGCTGGTGCCTACTCTGAGCAGATAAGCAGTGCTGTCTCCAGTAAAGAAGGATTTATGTCCTGCCATCAGGCAATCAGAAGCTGAACCAGTGTTCCCTGTGTTTTCAGTGTCTTTAACAATTGTCTATACTTTGGGGAGAAATATTTTTATTTCCTTCATTATATAAGGTTAGAAAGTGCAAATAACTATGCCAAAGAAGAAAGGGGAATATATATAACATCTTGGTTTTGAATAATTAGAGATAATGATTCCTGGTTTTGAGCAAATGTGGGAAAAAAGCAAATAAAGACTAAATAAAACAATTATCGAGAGGCATAAATAATGACAGGCTATGAGAATATCAGCCTGCCTCACTAGACCTAGCAGTTGTTGTAAGTGTATATTTTGAATACGGGTTAGTCAAATATACAAACAACCCTGCTATATATTAAGAAAACAAAATAATATTCAAAATCATGGCAATTAGTAGATACTTTTAGCAATTAAAAAAAAAGGAATTAGGAAAAAAAGGCCTTGATGGAGATTAGTTAAATTTTATAAGGAGTAAAGAAAAGAGCTCATATAGAGTGTTTTATTTTATTGGACATATAAACCATTATAGGGCTAGAAATTCAACTACTCAATTATTGGATCATTGTTGGTCAAATTTCCTTTTACAATTCTTTGAAAATTACATTTTTAAGTGGTTCCAGGTGGAATCCTATATCTGAAACTTTCATGCTTTCCTTCATTTCTTGCAGATGAATATCATGAAAGATCGATACTGTTGGAACATACCTAATACGTTCCAGAGCTGGGTTTGTGTAGTAATTTGAGGCTTATGGCTGATGGCAAACTGAGACTCTTCGTTCTTCCCCTCTCTTTGTTTATAGATCCACAGGGCTATCAGGATAAACATAAATATACGAGGTTGTCAAGGCATCCCTCCAATACATGAATGTTAATGAATGGCAAATGGAATTTCATTTCAATTTTAACACATTATGAATATTATTTCTAGTGTGCATGATATTTAAACAACCAGAGGAGAAATTTTAGTTTTTATAAATAAATTATCAAAGCAATGTTTTTCCTTAAATAATAACAATAAAAATTAAAACATCTTATTTAGTTTCATAAGTCATTTAAGTAACCAAATTTCGATCATAGAATCCAATGGGGAGGAGTGACCTTGAAATTAATCTGGTATTCTCAGTTATCCAAAACATGAATCGTTTCCCTCATGTTCATGTCAGGTTGACATTCAACTATAAGCACTGTCTTCAGTAGAAAAAAAATCATAAAATGAATACCATTTAAATGATTGTATTTCTCAATAATGATGGCTCCACGCTGTCTAAATAATGTAATATAAACTATTTGAGATCAAACTACTTAATATCACATAACTCATGATCAAATCATCTTCTCCAATTTCCTTCCCTTCAGAATGAATTTTGACCTTTACTGACATTTTCCGTTTACCTACATCTTTTATCCCCCCCAAAATTCTACTGATCCATGAAAGCCTAGCCCAAATTTGAATCCTAATCTTAAGAGCTAAAAGCCAATTTTTTTTCTTTTATAGATCTTTACATTTTTATTTCAAAATATTAAGGAGGTACAAATATTTTTGTTACATGGATACCTTTTATAATGCCCGAAGTGGGGGCTTTTAGTGTTCCTATCACTTGAATAGTGTTCATTGTACCTGATAGGTAGGTTTTTATTCCCTCCCCTCCCCATTACCCTCTTCTCAGTTTCCTATGATCTTTATACCTCTTTGTGCCTGTAATTAGCTCCCAATTATTAAATAGTACATGTAGTGTTTCTTTCTCCATGCTATACATCCAATAAAGGGCTAATATCCAGAATCTATAAAGAACTCAAACAAATCAACAGGATAAAAACAAACAACTCCATTCAAATATAGACGAAAGATAACAACAAAAGTTTTGCAAAAGAAGATAGACAAATAGCCAGCAAACATATGAAGAAATGTTCTACATCACTAATCATCAGGAAAATGCAAATTAAAAC